>VYZP01084278.1:0-19721 GCA_013400635.1 Hypocryptadius cinnamomeus | reverse complement strand
AAAAAAAAAGTGGTTTTTGTGTGGAAAGACCTGGTCACTCATGGCTTTGGCTTAGAATGACCCCACAAGGACTCAGCCAGGCCCACCTGCTGCTGCTTGTGGCCAGGGATTGCTTCCCCTCCTTGTCTCCATTGCAATTTAGGTCCAGGACTTCACTTCTCTTTCCCTTTCCACCCTGGCCCCTCTGCCTGCCCCTTCTCCCAGAGCCTCCCAAAGGTGAAGCAAAGCCTTGTGACTTTACCCCAAGCTTGGAATCGTTGTGACAGTTCTGGCAGGTGCCCTCCAGGTACACGTAGGAGCTCTTGCTGACCTCGTAGACAGACTGAGCCTTGCAGGAAACGCACTCCAGGGACACAATGGGGACTCCTCCCCTCTTGATGAACACCTGGGAAGGCAAGAGGCTCCATCAGAAGGTCTGACACCAAAACACAGACACCTAACAGGTAGGGACACACCCCAGCACCTGGTGCTGCAGGGAGGAATTGCTCTGCACCAGCCCAGTCTGTGCTAAGAAACAGCAGGAAGGGATTCCCGAAGGATTTGGGGTCAGATTTAAGCTGCATCTCTGCTCCTACACTGCCCAGTTCCACCAGTGGTTTGCAAGAGCCACCCAACGCCAAGCTGGGCTGATCTAGGTTATTCTGGATTTATTTATTTACACTTTTTAACAACATAAATGACTTCTGAAATGTCCCTCTGGCCCCTGGTGCTGAATTCCCAGCAAACCCTGCTCGTGCTGCCAGGTGGGGATGGAAGAACCACCTTTTCCAGGGAGCAGCGCGTTGTTCCAGGCTTCCAGCTGGAATCTAACTGCACATCTCCAGACATCCACCACACCTTCCTGGCAGAGCACTCGCAGAGCTCCAGAGGCACCAGTGGCTCAGACACAACAGCAGCTGAACCCTGACTCCTGCGCTCTGTCTGAATTCCATTAATCCCTGAGGAAATGGGCTTGTCCAGCACTGGACTGAGCCCTCTGCCCTGGCATAATGAGTGTTATGAATTCAAAGACAGTAATGAAGACACTGTTTAACATGGCAGACTCTTAAAAGGGGATAAATATTCCCCAGCACTGCGCTGGAGCCCCGCTCATCCCGCCAGTATCTGCAGATTTCCTGTGACACTGGAAGCATTGTTTTGTGCTCCTGCATGGAAACCAGATAGTACGGAATGTCCTTGAAAGACTATCAATTTCATTTTTTTCTTTTCATCCCACAGCTCTGGTTTCAAACCCAGGCTGTAAGAGTTTCCACTTCCAGCCTGAGTCCATCTCCAATTGCCAACTGCACCACGATGGATGCTCCTGACAGGAACTGTGCGGGTGCGCTCAGCGTTGGGATTCGTGGGACATGAACAACGTGCCCTGAAAAAATCCTCCCCTAAAAGAACTTGGAAGGTGAGAAGAGAGGAACTGTTGACAGTAAAACTGAGCCCTGGCTCTTAGGAAGCTCTCTGGGTAAAATGAAGGCAGAGCCCGTGGCATGTGAAGAGCTGGGACTGCAAAAGAATGGGAAAGGAAGTTTCCTTTCTCCTATAGAAATTTCCTTGGGAAAGGGACTAATTCTTCCCTGTGAAGGTGGGGAGGCCCTCACAGGTGCCCAGAGAAGCTGTGGCTGCCCCTGGATCCCTGGAAATGTCCAAGGCCAGGTTGGACAGGGCTTGGAGCAGCCTGGGACAGTGGGAGGTGTCCCTGCCCACAGCACGGGGTGGCACTGGATGATCTTTAAGGTCCTTCCAACCCAACCATCCCATGACTCTGTGCCTCAGAGGTGGCTGTGCCAAGCAGAGAAGGTGACAGCTGTGTGTGGTACGTACGGTTTGGTTGGTGGCCTCGGGACTCATCCCTTCCTTCCTGACGGTGAGGTCGAACGTGTACTCCACATCTGCCTCTAACAGAGCTTTGGAAATTGTGACAATTCCTTCCTTGGCACTGAAATTCAGAGAGCACCCTGCAGCCGAGCTCTGCTTGCAAGGAGAAAAGAACTTTCAAACCCTCCTTGGTAAGGGTGCACATCGGGTTAGTCCACAGCCAAAACATTCAGGTCCACACAGAGTCACTGTCACAGACCTTGCTGTGCAGTGCCACCAGTGGGGTGGGAGAAACAGAGCATGTGTGGACCATAATACACATTATCCTACTCTTCAGGTTAGTAAACAGTAACTGGAATACTCTTGTATTTCATCTGAGTTTCATATTTGTAGTTTACAGCAATTAATTCTTCATTAAATACCTTACAAACATTGCCAAGCAACACAAAAAGCTCACATTAAAACAAAAAGTCCAATCCCCACACACTTCAAATTTGCTATTTTGAGACAAAGCTAGAAAACATGACATTGTACAAGCAAAAGAGTTCCATATTCAATCAAAAATGCTGCTGAGGTGGATTCCCATCGGGATTTGCCAGGAAGTTCTCCCTCACCCTTCCATTAGTGCAGGGTCAGATCACTGCAGCACGAGGACAGTGACCTGCTAGTGACCACAAGCTGTGGTCACTCAACCTCTCCAAAGTCCAACTTTGTCCCCTGATGGCATTAGAGACATTTAACTGTTAATGGGAGAGGGACCAGAGCCCTGAGCTCCCAGCTGCATCAGCAGCTCCAACACCCCCAGTGCATGGAAGCAGCAGCACTGACACCAGGGACCAGAGGCCAATGCCAGGGAAGCAGGAATGCCCATACCTCCCTCCCAGAGCCAGCCCTTCTGCCCTGCCCAGGGGCACTGCACTGCACCATACCTCACACCAATTTCTGTATCATCATCCTGAGCTGGGAACTGAACCTTTGCAACCCTCCTGCCAGAGCAGCTCTGTTAGAGATGCTCACAAAAGCCTCCCTCGACAACATTTCACCCCAGACACGTTTGTGGTGGAGCTGGAGCTCCCAAATGGTCACTCTGGCTGGGCAAGGCTGCTCTTACCTTGGAGGAGGATGTGCAGGACCACTCGTACAACAACGGGGTCTGTTCCCCATCATCCAAGTTCGGGTCATAGGATTTCTCCCCATCCAGGATTAAGTCCTGGGTGTTGGACCATACACGGTATGACCCCCCATCGATGATTGGGACCAGCTTGCTCGGGATCACAGTCACATTGGCAAAGATGCTCTTGGACAGCGGGGTGTCTCCAAAGGAGACAATAAACATGAAACAGTAGTTCCCAACTTCCAGGCCGAGCTTTGGGATAACCAGCTGGGGCCTGTTCACGTCGACGTTCGGCAGCCGGATCCTGCTGGAGTCATCCAAGTTCAAGCAGCTGGGGGCTCGGTAGATCTCCCACAGGTGCTCTGTCTGGTACTTGATGCACCCTCGGAGGTCAATCTGTGCCTCCAGGTAGTTCCTCTGGGATCTCTTCATAACCACCTGCGGTGACAGGGCCAGCTCCACCTCGGGCTCCTCGCACTCCAGGACTTTGACGGTGACAGTGAGCTGGGCTATGAAGAAGCTGATGAGATTGGTGGCATTCACCTCCACCAGGTAATCCCCGGGGCTCAGGTAAGAATAGTTGGCCACTGCAACCCTGGTGGCTTGAGTGGAAGAGCCATCCCCAAAGCTCCACAAGAACTCAACGCTCCTGCTGCTGGGCACCACCACAGCTTCAAACAGGGCTGTCCTGTTGACAAAGGCATTGGTGGCACTGAGGGACACCTGGACTATGGGGTCCTGCACCTGGATGGTTCTGGTGATGTTGACACTTCCCAAGTCATTGAAGGCAGTGAGGTGGATCTCCAGCAGCCCTGCAGCTTCTGGAGCATAGGAAACTCTGTCTCCTGACGCAGCAACCACGGACCGGCCTCGCTCCTTCCACAGGCAGAACTGCCAGGAGAAGGACACGCGGGAGCCGCTGCCCACGCGGGCACTGAAGCTCTTCTCCGTGCCCGTGGGAATGCCCTCCTCGCAGCAGTTCAGGAGCCTGACGTCCTGGATGGGCTCCAGGACAGAGATGAGCACCTGTGCGTGGGCAATGCTGATCTGGTTCTGCACGGTCACGGTCACCAGATAATCGCCGCTCTTGGTGAACTCATGGCTGTACCTGGAGCCGTTGAGCACCACGGAGTAGTCCCCACTAATGCTCACCAGGTAGCTCACAGAGGTACCTGACAGCATCCTGATCTCAAAGGTGACCTGTTCTCCTGGCTCCACCACCTTCTTGCTGGCGACAACTTCCAGACCTTGAATCCTGTCCAGCACCGAGATGTTCCTGCTGGCCAGAGCCCAGCTGATGTCGTTGGAGGCGTTCAGATGGACCGTGTACCACCCTGCCGTGGGGAACGTGACTGCCACGGACTGGCCACTCAGTGTGCCATTTGGCACCTCCCACAGCCAGGTCACTTCAGTCCCCCTCTGCAGCTCTCCCTCAAAGACCACCGTGGAGCCTGAGGAGACGTACCTACAGTCCAGCTCTGCTGTCCCTATACTCAGCCCCTCGATGACCTCCTCCACACACACAGAAACAGTGGCATTGGTTGAATTCAGCTTGTTTTCTGCTCCAACGATGACCTCAATCATTCCAGGGCTTTGGAAGGAGTGTACAATAAAGGGTTCAGAGGTGACAGGAGAGGAGCCATCCTCCAGGTACCACACGTATGTGACACCAGTGCCACCGGTTATGGTGGCACTTATGTTCACAGAGGCATTAACAGCAGCTGGGTTGGGGAAGGCATAGGGCTTTAGGACACCAAGACTTTCAATGAACTCCAGTGTCCTGTTAGCAGTGGCACAGCCCAGCATGTTGGTGGCCTTCAGGTAGACAGTGTAGTTCCCAGCTTCCAGGATGCTCAAGGGGAAGATTTTCCCAGTGAAGGTCTGCACAGCACTGCCATCCCTTTGGACCACCCAGCTGTAGGAGATGTTTGTGCCCTCTCTCACCACGGCCTGCAAATGGAGTGTTTTGTTAGTTGGGAAATACATGTCCTCCACCAGGTCAGCGCTGGCCACCTGCAGGCCCTCGATCTGCTCCAGGACGTAGACATAGATGCTGTCCTGCAGCGAGCTGATCTTGTTCTCGGCCGTCACGATGACGTTGAACGTGCCCACGGAGCGGAAGGTGTAGGAAATGGTGGAGGAGCCTTGGATGGGAGTGCAGCGATCGCAGAGGATCCACGAGTAGCGGATGGCAGTGCCAGCCACCAGGGTGGCTACAAAGCTCACCGACCCATTCAGTGGCACCACTGTCCTGCTGGCATTGACGGTCAGGCCAAGGAGCCGCCGTTTCACGGTGACGTCGATGGTGGTCTCGTTGGAGCTCACATCGTTCTGCCCCATCACTGTAATGCTGTAGTGGCCTGTGCTGTTGTAGGAGTGGGTGGCCACTTGCCCAGGCTGGACAGTACCATCCCCAAAGTCCCAGCAGTAACTCACTTTGGTTCCATTCATGCTGGCGGAGAACAGGTAGATCTGGTTCAGCTCCAGAACATCCGTCCCGTTATACTCAATCTTTGCTACCCCAACTGGCTCCTGGACCTCCACGAACGCCGTGTCGTTGTTGAAAGAGACATTGTTGGAGACGGTCACTGTGACCAGGAAGACCCCTGTGTTCTTGTAGGTGTAGGTCACTTCAGTCCCACTCGACCTGGTGGACTCGTTGTTGCCGAAATCCCAGCGGTAGCGGTACTGGTAGGGAGGCACGGCACTCACCTGGAAGGAGGTCTCTTCCCCGAGCCTCACAAAGCGTTTGGAAGGGAGGAGGGTGACGTTGAGGATCTCTGGCTCCACACAGACACTGGTGAAGTAGTTAGCCTTGTTAAAGCTGCTGGAGAGGGTCAGGGTGAGCGGGAATGTCCCGCTCCGGGTGAAGTTGTGCATCACCACAGGGTCCCCGCTGACTGTGACATTGGAGGAGCCGTCTCCAAAAGTCCAGTCAAAGATGTACTCCTCGGGATTCCCCGTCACGTAGGCAGTGAGCTGCACGTCTGGGTGCTCCAGGATGCAAGAAGTTGGCTCTATTTTGAGTATTTCCAGGACAAATATCCGGACGGGAACCACCTGGGAGACAGAGTTCACAGGATTCACAGCTGTCACGTTCACGGTGCAGTTGATGTCCTTTATGTACACGTGCTCTACCACTGGCACCCGACTCCTCAGCACTGTCCCGTCCCCCATGTCGAATATCCAGGTGATGCTGTCCCCAGTGTGCACGGAAGCGTTGATGGTGACAGCTGCTCCCTGCTCTGCGGCCTCGTCCGCGGAAACGCGGAGCCCTGTTATCTCCTCGAACACCTGGTAGCACTCCACGGCCTCCACGCTGCTCACGGTGTTGTTGGCTGTCACGGTGACGTTGTACACCCCTCGGCGGGGGTAGCTGTAGGTCACTGTGGGCTGGGGCTCTGTGAGCAGGGAGGAGCTGTCCCCAAAGTCCCAGGTGTACACCACGCCGTACGGGGATGGCAGGGGAGTGGCTCGGAAGGTGACCGGCCAGCCCGCCACCAGAACATCCTCCTCTGCCTCCACCTTCACGGCAATCAGGTAACTGTGAACCTGGACTGGGCTCACATGGGTGAGGTTCTCATACTGGTTGGACACAACAACCATCAGGGCATATTCTCCTGCATTGGGAGAGAGAAGAACAAGGGTGAGGACATGCCTGTCAACAGCTTCTCAGTGCTGTGGTGGGGTGGGGGGTGTGACAGGGGCTGCAGGGGACACTGCTCCTGTGCTGTGCACACTCTGGGCTGCCCTGCTCCAGCCCAGGACCAGCAGGAATTACACCAGGTTGTGTGTATGGGGACCAGCATCAAGAAAGGAGCTGGTCCAACAGGTAGAGATAAAAGATTTTCTTCCTGCTCACCCACAGAACAGACCCTTCCTGCTGCCCACCCCTCCCACCAGCCTGGGGCTTGCCTGTCTCTTGTCTGCCTCTTGTCCTTCTGCTGAGACTGCCCAAAAAGGGGCTGAGTGTGGTGGACCTGCTTCTTACAGCATGGCCAAACTTCCCTGGGAAACAGTTAGAGAGGATGGCAACTTCTGGAGACTTCCAGTCACTCCAGCTGTCTGCTCAGGAATCAGGCAATGATTTCCAAGCCCTGGTTGTTTTGGAATGTGCTTTGTACACCCCTCAGACCAAAAATGCCTGAGCCCCTTCTTCCCCAAAGAACCTTGTTGAGCATACCTGGGTCTTGGTAGATGTGTGAAACATTGTGCTCAATGACAACCTCGTGGACATTGGGATCAGGGACAAGGAAAGACTTGTTGTACGGAGGTTTGAACAGGTACGTCTCCTGGACACCATCTCCAAAATCCCACCTGGAGAAACAGGCAAACCATGTTACACTGCACAACAGGAGAATCCCAGAAATCCCAGAGGAATCCTGGCTTGACTTTCAGGTCAGGGCTGGGTTCTCCAAAAAAAACATAGGAACCAGAATGCCAAGTATCAAAGCAGCAGCTGTGCTGAGAGGAGGAAGAACCCAAATTAAAGCAGTGTCATAACACTTTAAATGGAAAGGATTTCAGCCTGAATTACAGGTGTGTGACTGACTCCCACCCACAGAGACTTCACATAACTAAACAGCAGCTGAGAGGGATCAGCTGGCCCTGGGAAGAGAAACTGTGCAGGCAAGGTAAGAGGTGCACAGAAAGATGCTAAGTTTGGGCAAGCAGCAAAGGACTCACAGGAACAGAGCCTCCACAGCCGAGTCCACGTGAACCCTGGCGCTGAACTCCACGCTGCTGTTCTGGGGCACCACTGGCAGGGCACCCACCACGCTCAGGTTCCTCATCCTGTTCATCATCTCCACCGTCACGTTGTAGTTGACTGTGAAGTTGCTGACGTGGTTGGAGGCGGTGAGCTGGGAAGGACAGTGGGACAAACAATGGGTTTGGGGTCCCCTTGCTGCCCTCGGAGTGGGGCTTTGCTGGACTGAAGAAGCACCACCAGGAAAGTGAGCAGGTCAGGGCAGAGAGAGTGGCCACATGTTCAGCACTGCAGCCAGTCCGAGGAAGGGCTGGTGCTACAGCAAGAGGACAAGGAGAGGAGAATTTCACCCTGAGGCTCTGAACTTGCCAGCTGCCCCTCTGCCAGCTCTGATGTGCCCTGCAGCTCCAGCTGCTGAGCACAGGCACCTGCTGCCACCAAGGGGACAAGAGCCATCCAATTTCCTCAGAGAGTGGCAGAAAATGTCTTCAAGCACAGAGCAGGGAGGGGAGAGGCTCATAAAACCAAGCACACCAAGTGCAGCTCTGGGATCCCGGTGTGGTGGGCATGGACAGGGACAGCAAGGCTGGGCAGAGGAGGGAAAGGGACACAAGAGACTGAAGAGACATGACAGAAGTAGAGCAGAATCCTCACGATTTTGCAGGCATGTAACACTGACAGAACATCTTCACCTTCTCACCTGCAGGAGAGCTGAGCTGCTGGTTTGAGTGGCTCAAACCCACTGGAACAGACCTCCTACCCCAGCAGGGAAGAGCAGCTCGTGCCTGGGCTCCTGTGGATGTGCTGCACTGAACCCAGAGCCCCCCAGGCTAATGGCACCTTGGCAGCTCTGCAAGTGAAAGCAGCCCAGGCCCTCAGCACAGTGCTGCACCCAGCAAATTAGTGCTGCACTCAGCAAATTAGTGCTGCACCCAGCCAATTAATGCTGCACCCAGCAAATTAGTGTAAGCATGGCCTCAGGGCTGGGCTGGTGTCTGCTCAGGAGGCCAAGAGACACCCTGAGAGCAGATCCAGCACCTTGGAGCAGAGCAGACTCTGCAGGGCATGACACACAAAGATGTGCTGGCCAGAGATCAACTCCTGCTCCACAACAGACAGCTCCCCTGGCCCAGACTCTGCTCCATCCTTCAGGGGCCATGGCAAAACCCAGCACTCCAGTCTGCACCAGGAGAAAGAGAACAGGACAGAGAACACAGGAGCTCGTGGGAGAAGCTTTGGCCTGCCTATGGAAGTCTTATGATGCATCCTGCCTCTGCCAGGTTCTGAATCCAGATTTCCTGCCTGCCAGAGCAGAGGCTCCCTGCTAATTCCTGCTGGGGAGGAGGGGGAAACACAGACACTCCATGAACAGAAAGGGGAGCTTGGAGAAAAGAGGAGAAAGCACAGAGGAGGAACACAGCACAGCAATGTAGGAGTAGAAGAAACTATTTGCATTTGCAAGAGCAGCTCCGTGAGAAACAGCAGACGAGCACAGTGAAAACCTCAACTCAACTCTGCCTTCTCTCCCTGCTGCTCTTCCTGAGGAGTTTGTGGGATGAGATGGAAAGCCAGGGGTGAAATGGTGTCATGGGAAAGGCCGTGGCTTACCGAAAGCTTGTACACAGCTGGGCTTTGGTAGATAACGTTGAAGACAACATTGTAAAAAGTGAAAGATGGCTTATCATCTACTGTCCATCGGAAAGTCACATCTGACCCAGCCTCCATCACAGGGATGTAGCTCTGAAAGGCACGAGAACATTTCACACTAGTGCAAGACAAAAGCACACCCAGCACTTCCCAGGAGACCTCCAGCTGAACTGGAGAGGGAGCAGAGGCAGACTGGGAGGCCACACCTGCAGTGCCCTCAGAGCATGGCAGAGACGTGACAGATCACCTGTGGCTCTGCTGCTGATGGAGAAATGCAGACCCTGACTCCATAAAACCCCAGCAGAGCTGGGAGCAGACCCCACACTCCCTGCTCCCACAGCCCAGCACTCTGCTCTTGTGATCAGGTCCCTCTTGCTGACTAAAAAACCTTCTGAAATCTTTGCAGAAACGGCCTGGCTTTAGCTACACCTGTAAGCTGAGCCTCTGACCCTCATCCAGGAATGGTGCCTGACCCAAAGAGTGAAGGGGCTGGACAGGGCAGGTCCCTCCTCACTTCAACAGTGCCTCCTGAGCAGCCTGTGGCAGCAGGAAGGGTGAGACTGAGAGGTGCAGGCACAGGATCTGCCAGAAGCAGCCAGAGCTTGTACAGAGCATTTGGGGCAGTTACTGAGCAGCTTCCCAGGGCTGTAGCTCTGGGGATGGGGGACTGGAAAAAACAAGACTGCAAACATCAGAGGAACTCCAAGACTTGGAGGGGTGAAACATCTCTACAGCTTCAGCCAGCTGATGTAAGGATTTAGCAGAGCAAATCTAAACACCTCAAGGAACGACTACCTGGACAAGGCAAAACAAGGTGAACATTGGTCTTTCCTAAGGCCTTCAGTGTCCTGGGGAACTGGACAGGCAGTGATCCCTCACAGGAGGCACTGCCTCACCTCAGGAGCTCCAGGGGGACGTGCAGCAGAGCTGCCTTGCTGCTGGAGAGCACCAGTGCTGGTGCCACATGCTGTGCCTGCAGCAGCGCACGGCCTGGCAGCTTAGCAGCAAGCAGTGCCCCCCTGCCCCACTGCCCCGAGGCAAACACACCCTGACAGCTACAGGGCAGGGCTACACCCACCCAGGGCAGGCACGGCTTCAGAGCAGCAGCAAACAAACACTCACCACCCGTGTGTTCAGCAGTACTCTGCTCTCGGGGTCGGGGGTGGCCCTCAGCCCGCGGATGGGCTCCTCCACCTTCACGGTGACCGTGATGTTCTGGGAGCTCACCGAGTTCTCTGCCACCAGCACGTGGGTGCTGACGCCCTCGCCGAGGCCGCCCAGCTGCACCACAGCAAACCAGGTGTCGTTGTTCTCCCTGGCACACAGCGGGGCCACGGCCGCCGGGCAGGTGGCCACGAAGGGCACGGTGCTGTTGTCCCCCAGGCGGCTGGCCGTGGCGTTGACCCCCGAGGACAGCTTGAGCAGCAGCCAGGTGTGGTTGGTGGGCAGGTAGAGCCTGGAGCCCTGGGGGGCGGGGTGGATGACCCGCAGGCCGGACACGCGGGAGGCCACGCGGAAGCTGCAGGACAGGTTGGCACGGAAGAGCCCGTTGTCCACGCTGGCCCGCAGCTGGTAGTGCCCGGGCTGCTCCAGCCCCGCGTTCTGGGGGCTGAGCACTGGCACCAGCTGCTCCTCGGCGTAGCGCACCCGCACAGAGCACGCCGGGCTGCTGCTCCAGGGGGCACCCGTGGCGCTGGGGGACGGGTCCGGTGCCCGCTCAGAGGAGTTCCTCCCGGCCAGGGAGGTGGCACTGCGGTGGCACTGGAGGAACGAGCCCGAGCCTGCGTTGTGCTGGATGCTGAAAACGTCCCCAGCCCTGACAAAGATGTTTTCTTTGCTGAATGTGACCTGCAGGGAGAGGAGAGGGGTTTGGGTTAATGCCTGATGTTAAGAGCAGTCAGCAGCCAACTCCTGCCCGGGCACAATGCTGGATTTCCTGCCAGGTGGGAACCAACAGGAAAGGTGCAGATCCCAACACAGCACAGGGAGACCTTTCAACACTCCACCCTCCTTGGCCTCTCTGAATCAAATGTACCAAAAAAGAAATCAGCTTTATGCTCCATCTCCACCGTGTTAATGCCATGGGAATAGCCTGCAGAATCTGCACAGCCTTGTCATGGAAACATGGAATGCTTTGGGTGGGAAGGGACCTTAAAACCCATCCTGTTCCACCCCCTGCCATGGGCAGGGACACCTTCCAGCATCCCAGGCACAGGGGACTGCAGGGAGCCCACGGCCCATGTGCCACTGGGCACATCCTTTCATTCCAATGGACTTGAGTGGCTCCATCTGCCAAATGGGAACAACACAAACTTACCCAAAGCCCCCAGGAGAAAACTGCCCCACCCACCCACTGGTCACAGCAGTAAACACTGACCTGGTACTGGGAAGAGGGGCCAGCTGGTACCGAGAAGAGGAACTCCCTGAGGAGTTCATAGCTGGGCTGGCTGGCGTTGGGCTGCAGGGACCCAGGGGCAGGGCTGCTGCCAGAGGAACTGTTGGCACACTCGGTCCCATTGCAGCAGCTGTTGTGGGATGAGCACAGGTTTGTCAAAGGACACCACTGGAAACCAGGAGGACACTCCAGCAGCGTCCAGTTCCCATCATCCTGAGCGCTGGGGAATGGTTCTGTAGCATTGTTTTCCTCTTGGTAGTCTGGAAGAAGTGAAAGAGAAATCAGTGATAGCCACTCTGGTGAGTAACACTACTAATGCACTTCTTTGCTCCAAATTCACCCTTTTTTCCATCTTGATGATGGCTCCACTCTTAGCAAAAGCTGCAACTGCAGCACATCCTGCTGCTACATAAATGTCCTCTTTTACTGGAAAAATCCACCAAGATCATTAAACCCAAAGTTGTCTCTTTTCCAGCGAGAACGCACCAATTTGCATTCTGAAAGGATCTGTGCTACAGCAAAAGTGAGTCCAAGTGAAAGCAAGAGCTGGCCTTGACACTAAAAACACATTAAGCAACTTTTCTGAAGTTAATGTTTCCATGTCAAAGTATCAGCTTGTCAGTGTCAGAAAAGATCCTTTTGTAACCAGCCAACCCCACGGCTACAACAAACATTCTGCTGCAGAATTAATTGTTGCCAAAACTGTGACTGTTGAGCTGTTGTACAAGGAATAAAAGGCCTTTTAGATTATCTCATCCATCAGGAAGAAACGGGCTCAGGAAAATGTTCTTCCTTGTTAACCCGTGGGGCCAGATGGACCAGAACACATTCCCGTTTGACATGTGTCTTCACAAAGCAAAAAGTACAGCTCAGAAGATTAATGAGCTTCTCCACATGGTCCCTTACACTCACACTCTCCTCATACATGGAGAGAAGTTTCTCCCTCTGTTATTTTCTCCAGGATAACTGCTGCTCCAAGGCTGTGGATCCCACACTTTTATCTCCTCCAGAAACAGAACCAAACCTCTGAGCCTTTAAGGGTCAGAGGACCAGAGGGGCCACAAGGCCAGCCCCAGTTTGATGGTGCCACCTCCAACAATCCCACAGGCATTGAGGAGCAGCCTCACCTTCTCCATCCACCAGTCTGTGCACCTGGAACCTCACTTGGACGGGCTGGTGCAGCTCCTGTGTCACGAACTCCAGGGCAGTGAGGAAGCCCTGGTGCCTGAAGGCCAACTCCGGGAACTGCAGCACCTGCAGAACACGCACGGCTCTCACCTGCCCGTGTCCCCAGGGACCCCTGGGCAGCACAGGAGGAGCAAACCCCCCTCACCAAGCCCCCTCACCTCCTCAGCCTGCCACGGCTCTGCCGGCCCGGCCTCGCTCACGCTCCTCACAGCCTCGTGTGGGGCCAGCTCAGCCTCTCCCTCAAAGAAGTTCTCGGCGTTTAGGAGAACTCCTGTGTACAAAGGAAATATTGGAACAAAGCCCGTGAGACTCAGCAGGGCCTGAGGCCATCCCCTCCACCCTGTGAAGCTGCAGCAGGGCTTGTGCCACTCAGGAGAGCAGCAGCTCCATAATCCTGATTCTTCCTTCTCCTTACAGGTATCTTGACTTCTTTCCCATCCAGCACAAATAACATTTTCATTTGCAACGTTCAGCAATTTTGACTTCTAGGAACTGTGCAAGGAATTCTCCCTTCCAACAACCAATGATTTGCTTGGAATTTCTGAGCACCAGGTGCACTTTCTCATCCCCGCTGTGCCCCTGGGCTCCTTGGGCAATGTGGCCACGACCAACTGGTTTCCACCAGTGGCAAACACTGCTGGCTCTCTGGGGACTGGGCAGCTGCTGCTGCCCCTCTGACCAGGCCAGTGCCCTCTCTGGCCATGGCTTTGCCTTCTTATATAATTCTTCTCCCCTGTTTCATGTCCATTCTACTTCTCTTTCTTACTTCCTACACCGGTGTGGAAGATTTGGAAAGCTGAATAACCACAAACCTGCACAGCACATCACACCTCACCTAATCAACTCCTGAGCCACCCCACCATCTCCCAAAATACACAATGAAGGACACCAAGCCACCAAGAGCATGGCCTCAGATCCTGGCAGCAGCAAGAGGGAAGTAAGTTTCCCTCAAGTAAGAGGGAAAAGCTGTTTCTAGTGCTTTGCCTCAGAACTTTGCTCCCCTCTCTCCTTCTGCTCATGGCAAAGATTGGAGTAAGCCAAACTCTTCCTTTTGGGCTGAAGTTGGGCTTCTAGAAGTTGGGTTTGGGAATATTGCTGCAAATCACACTCGTTCTGTGCTGACGCCTGGAGGAGCCTCTCCATGCATCCCTCTTTTTCCACACCAGTGCCAGGGAGGAGACCCCTGCCCAGCCCTGGTGGCAGCAGCAGGGCCAGCAGAGCCCACCTGGTGGCTTGTACTCGCAGACATAGCTGTGCTTGGCCATGCACAGGTCGGTGTTGCACTGGCCCGTGGGGCCCATGCGCACGCAGTGGTCAGCGTTGGAGGGATGGGGCTCTCCTGGCAGCCAGTTCTGACAGCTCTCCAGATTAAATCCTTCCCCTCTCTGCTGCGCTCCAGAGCTTGCAAAATCATTGAATCCAATCCAGACATCGAGGCTCCTGCAAAAAAAGAAAAAAAAAAAATAAAGAAGGGGGAGGGGGGATTTCAGGAAATCATGAGTATTAGAAAGAGCTGGGACAGCTGCCACCTATGGTTCTCTCTAAAAATAATAACAGCAGCTCCATCGGGGTGCCATGGGCTGCATTTCATGGAGCCTTTGAATTACTAAAGGGTTTCAGTATCCACTCTACCACCAGAACCTCAGGAACTGCCCCTCCACAGCACAGCACCGCTCTCCTCCAGCCTTCCCAGCTCTGTCCCAAGAGCCTGGTGAGGGAGGGCAGGCCCTGGCACAGGGTGCCCAGAGCAGCTGTGGCTGCCCCTGGATCCCTGGCAGTGTCCAAGGCCAGGCTGGACAGGGCTTGGAGCAGCCTGGGACAGTGGAAGGTGTCCCTGCCCATGGAAAGGGGTGGAACTGGATGAATTTTAAGATCCCTTCCAGGCCAAACCACTCCATGATTCCATGGTTCAGGGTGACTTGCACTCTGTCACCAAATGACCCTCCCAGGCTCTGCCAAGCCTGTCTTGAGCCACGACCCAAGAGGAATGATCTGGTCACACACAACTGCCTGGGGAAGCTGAATCCCTCAGAAAACTTGTGTTTTTCCTGTGCAGACCTGGGGGATTTACCCCCAGTCCATTCTCCACTGCAGGTGGGACTGGCACCAGAGCAGGATTAAAGCTCAGCAGTGCCAGGTCTGGGAGCTCTCCTGGATGCAGCTCCTGGAGATGATGAGCTCCTCAGCCACCATGGAAAGGCAGCAGCCAGAGGGGACAAGCAGAGGCTGGAGCACTGCAGGCAGCTGAACCCCCCACACAGGACACTGCCAGGCTCCTTTAGGAGATGAAATGTCCCTGCCCCATTTGGAAACTGGCTCAATCCCAGCAGAGATCCTGGTGGAAAGTGCTGAGAGGTCTCTCATGGCCACAAAGACCCTGGAGAACCATTTCTAATCTCACCCAGCAGAAAGGGAGGCATTTGTTCCATATTAACTTCTATTAACTTCTCCATATTAACATCCTGCACCCTTCCAAGCTCTCAGCTCCTTCCCCACGCTCCCTCCTGCAGGTGGAAATCAATCCAGCCATGCCCTTGCCTGCCCCAGCGTGCTCCCAGGGTGGTACCACAGCTCTGCAAAGCAGACTGGGGAGATAACTGGTGGTAACTGGTGCCTCTCCACCCCCAGGCTCATGCCAGATGAAATGATTCATGAGGTCATGCTGAAAAATGATGACAAAAATAACTTGTTCCATGAATCAGTAGTTTTCACTGCAAATGAGATTAAAAAATAAATAAGGGCTGTGTTCTGCTCCTGAACCACTGGCAGGGAATTAGGGAGAGCAGGGTAGGAAACCGCCTGCCTGCTGCCATCAGGGAAACTCAGTGGAGATTTTCCTTTTCTAATTCCAGCTATGATCTAACTGCAAGTCATTAGGAAAAAAAAAAATCCAAAAGTAAGAAAGAAAGGAATAACTAAAAGACAAGCTGCTGGCTGGCTCCCACCCTGCCCCACTGCCCAGCCCATTCCACTGCAGGGGAAACAGGAGGACTCTGAACAAGCTTTTTTTAAAGCAAGATGTGAGCTCTCCTCTGCCTCTGAGGAAGGACTGAGCTGCCCTGCTGGGGCAGGAGGAGCAGAACAAGCCTGGGGAGGCTTGGAAGGGCAGAGGGGCTCTCTGTGCTGCCCAGAAAGTGGGGTCCCCTGCATGGTCCCATCCTCTGCTTCTGCAGGCAGGGAGGGACCAGCTCAGCACATGCTGCTCCTGGGGAGGCCATCCCACTCCAGGAGCAAAGCAGAGGAGACCTGCCCAGTGCCCTAATGGGAAACAGCCTCCTGCTTCTGCCATCTTCCCTAAGAAACTATGGAAGCTGCGTGTTCCAAAACCCTGCAGCTCGGCCCATTCGCCTTTTATCACCAGGGAAATCACATCCTGGAGCTGCCTCCTTCATGTTTATCTGCATGGATTAATAAAATAAACACATGGGCTAGAGGGGGCTGGGGAGCAGAGGCTGTGGGGCAGCAGCTGGGGAACAGCCTGGCTCCCTCCGAGGCCCGGCGGTTTCAGCAGCTCCACACGCAATTCCTGCCACATCCCAGCAGCCATGCCCAGCTCCTCACCCGTGGGAGGAGGGACAGCTCCCTTCCCTTCTCCGGAGCAGGGAACACATGTTTGCAATCTGAGGATGCAGCCCTGTGTGGAGGGAACAGGGTACAAGGCTGGGAAGAAGGGGCTGGCAGCCCTGGAGCCGGAGCGCTCGGAGCCCACGTCAGTCACACGCAGCTGTTCCCTTCCATGTGCTTTCTGGGATGTGTTTGTGAGGAGCACATCTCCCACAGCTGCAGCTGGGAGTGCTGACAAGGGCTGTCAGGCCCTGAGAGCTCTCCTGGTTGTCCTCCCTCCCCCGGAACGACTGGCTGGAGAAAGGGCACTCAGAGGGGCGGATTTAATCAAAGGCTGACACTTGCAGCACTCTCTGTTTATAAAGCCCAGCCCTGAGGTGGAACAGATGCTGCTGGAGAGGAGCACTGCTGCTTCCCAGGGTGAGAGACAGGAGGGGAAAGGGTCTGGGCTCTGGGCTGCAGTCGTGTCTAAGGGCACAGGATCCCTTTTCACATTTCAGAGGCATCCACAGGCACAAACACAGGGTACATAAAGCCCAATCTCTCAATTCCCAGCTGTGATTCTGCCCCATTCCTCTTCTTCCCTCCACAGCCTTTAAGGAAGGAAGCCAAGTCCAGCAAGGGCTCAAGCTCTGCTCGCTCCTCCTCTCTGTTCAGCAGCCTCACCCTCACCATCTCCTCACACTCAGACCCCTCTGCCCTCAGGAAGCCAAAACCCGTGCCAACCCTTCCCCTGCTCACTCACCTGATGACATGAGCGACCAGGAAGCTCTGGATGTCGGGGCTGCTGACAAAAGCCAGGTCCCCATTGCCGAGCTCCTGGCAGTGCCGCTGCGCCTCCAGCCACTCCGCCTTCTCCACCACCAGCTGGTAGCAGTGGTTATTTCCCGGGAAAACCAAGCCCTCAGGGGGGCACATGGGGTGAACTGCTGCAGAAAGAACACAGGGGTGATGTCCTCTCTACGGGCCACACACCCCAACCCAGTGTGGGCAGAGAGGCTCCAGGAATGCGCCAGCCCTGAAGCCAAGAAACCTCATCGCTGCCAAAGTGCAAAACGCTGCTCAGAGCCAGGGAGCCGGGAACTCACCCCCAGAGGAGCCACCCCTCCCTGGAAGGGGAGCCAAAGGGGACCCCAGGAGCCAGTGCCAACCTGCCCAGCCCCCCAGGAGCCCTGCTCACCCCTGCCCAGCTCGCCAGGCTCCGCAGTGATCCCGTAGAGCACCGCCAGCCCCGTGCCGCCTCTGTTGCGGATCCGGATGTCCAGGCTCTCGTTTGCCACCACCAGGGAAGGACACTGCAGCTCCAGCTGCTGGGGTGAAGCCACCACCTCAATTTCTGCCTGCAGCTGCAGGAGCCTGGAGCCCACGAGGAGGGTGGCAGTGACGTTGTAGTGGCCGGGTAAGGCGTAGCTGTGCACGGCTGTGTGTCCAGTGGTGTTGAGAACCTCGCTCTGGTCCCCAAATTCCCACAGTAAAGTGCTGGCAGCAATGGGAATACTGACATTGAAGAGCACGGGCTGGTGCAGGCTGTACCGGGGCTGCAGTCCTGTGAAAGACACAGGCAGCTGTGCCTGGAAGGGCAAGGGGACGAGTGAGGGGTCACCACAGCCCTGCCCAGACAAATGCTCAGTGCAAAATGGCAAACAGCCGGAGGAAGAGTTTGTTTCGTGGGCAGTTCCACACAAGCACTGCCCCTGGGGGCTGAAACCCCCGTACTCCTGGTCTTGGGAGTAACAGAGGGCACTGCAGGTCTCCTCAGTGAGGTTCCCAGGGTGGACAGATGTGAAGAGGATGATAAACTCAGCTTCTTCGGTGTCGTTTCCTGTCAGACACGTGATGTATTGAGCTCCTGCAGGACAGAACAGAAGATCCTCTTGCAAAAAAGACTCTGGGATGCCATGGATTGGTGAGACCCTCCAAGAGAACCACCCCACACTCCTGGGAATGGAATTCTCCTGCTCAGCTCCTACTCTGAGCGTTTCCTTTTTGAGACTTGCCTGGGAAGTCTTTAATCCCCCAGCAACAGTTTCCAAACTCTTTATGCTAATTAGTGATGACAGAAATAACAAGCCAGTCACACAGATTTATGGAGCAGCAGCACTCAGTAAATAAAACTGGGCTTTGGAGAGCCTGACACTCCCATGGGACATGGAGCCACTGAGTCTGACACTCAGAGGAGCCCACAGGACTTGCTACCAAGTGAGACAACGACAAAAGGATGTCCTTTGGTGGCACCCTGGTTTGGTCAGTGCAGAATGTTTCACCATGTGCTGCCTGGGACCTCCAGCAGCAAATCCAAAACCAAACCCTTGGGCAGTGGCACACTGGGGACACAGGGGAGACACCGATGGACCCTCCACCAGACCCACTCCCTGAGACACCTTTCTCCATGGGGAGAGCCAAGAGCCTCCCTCCCTGCAGGAAAATGTGGAGCTGGAGAGGAGGGCAATGCCAGGCCCAGGTGCAGGGACGCCCACGGGAAGGATGCACGGGAACAACTCGTGCTGGGCCAGGGAGCAGGGACACACATGGACACAGAGCCACGACAGCCCCAGGCCCAGAGGAACAGCTCACTCCCTTGAGTGTCATCCCTCCTCTCTGGCCTGCAGGGGTGGGACATTTCCCTGCCACAAACACCCAGGCAGGGCCTCTCCCTCCACCTCTGCCCACGTGGCCCGGCCACGTTTGCGCCGCCGCCGCCGCTGGTTGCTACAACATCTCCCCCAAACATCTCAACAGCTCCAGCCTCGTGTGATCTTCCCAGATCAAACCCATCCAGCTGTCCAGCTTCCTCCACGGCCTTCCTGCAAACGCTGAGCCACTTCTCCTAAGAACAGTCCCTGGAGAGGAGCACGGCACGGGAACTGCTCTGTTTTCCACCACCAGCCTGGTCATTCTTCATCCCCTGCCGGTCACTGAGAGCTGTCAGGAGCTGGCAGGCTGTCCCAGCCTACTCCCATTACACTGAATTACCCAGAAGGCAGCCTCACATTATTGTTTCCACACTGGCTTAAAGTAGTTCAAGAGGGAACAACTAATTATCAAGAGCAGCAACAGCGCCAAGTGTTTTTCCCTTTGATAATTCCTGCAAGATGCTGCAAGCTGGGGTAGCTTCGCTGGGGGAAGAGGAACAACCACCTGGATTTTGGTCCTGGGGAACCCTGTTCCTCACCAGGCAGCTCAGCTGGCTCCCACCAGCCTCAGCTGGGTCCTTCAGCCTCATCCCTGCATCCTCCTGCCACACAGCTCCAGGTTCTCATCCCT
Source organism: Hypocryptadius cinnamomeus (assembly GCA_013400635.1). Classification (NCBI taxonomy): domain Eukaryota; kingdom Metazoa; phylum Chordata; class Aves; order Passeriformes; family Zosteropidae; genus Hypocryptadius; species Hypocryptadius cinnamomeus. The sequence goes on along the minus strand of VYZP01084278.1, from coordinate 32 downwards.
TCATCCTCCTGCCACACAGCCCTGGGTCCTCA
>VYZP01084119.1:0-12397 GCA_013400635.1 Hypocryptadius cinnamomeus | reverse complement strand
TATATATATATATGTGTATATATATATAGCTTGATTTAATTGTATAAAGATTAATTTTTATATTTACAAATCTCTATACAAATTATCTGTAAATTGTACAAGTTTTATCCTCTAGTGAGAAGGAGATACCTGTCAGGTACAACTACGTAAGAAATGGAGCAGAAGCCTAAAATCTTCATTTCTGTCTCTCTTAGTGGCTTACCAAATGTTGAATACTTGCTTTCTTTTTCTTACTTTCCATTGCCTGGTAAACTGAGATAACATTTAATTCATCTATAAAGCACTGTGCTATTTATAGGAGGTAATAAAACTTAGGAAGAAACTATGAGGAAAACATGTAATTGCATTTTTCTGTGTGTAGGCCTTGCACTTCTTCAACATCCAGAGTGCTGGAGAAACTGAAAGATGATGAGATCCCTAGAAAAATCAAGGCAATATGTGAGTTAGTCTTGAGTGTGCTTATTTGGGTGAAAAATGGGGGAAATAACCTTAATCATCTCCCTCAAAAAGTATAATTTCTTGATTTTTGTTGCACTAAGAGTAGGATGATAACTACCAATTAATGCATCTCTGGTCACAATTTGGAGCTTTCCAGTTACAGATTAGCAGATATTAAGACTCTAAAGCCATACTTGTATAAAAAAAATATTACAAGATATAAAGTATATATATAAAGAGTACAGAGAGGAATGTAATTTTTAAATTTTTACTTTAGCAAAACATGCACATAATGAAAAATAAGACATGGCATTGCCAACTGCTTCGTGTTACATTATTCCAAGTGCATTTCTCTGGATATTAACTTCTGTGTCCTGGATTGCTGTTACTGTGTATCAATTATTAATTCACCTATTGACTATGACCATTTTAGTCTCTGAATGACACAGGTATATTTCTTAGACAACAATACTCAAATGACACATTTACTGCCTGTATTACATAAAGGAAATGGAGCTCAGGGACTGTGTGCACTGGAATTGTAACCAGCAATATTCTGCTCCATGAGAATGCAAAGTCACACGTCAAGAGAGGGAAGACTCTTGGTTATCTTATCTGTAAAATATAAAAGTTGAAACCTTCCTTTTCAGTATTTTTTTTCATATTTGACTAGGTTATAAGTAATTTAGGACACCCGTTATTAGTAAAGATCACACTGAAAGGTGGAATCAGTGGATGTTACCATGGGAAATTGAATTCATAGGACGGCTTGGGTTGGAAAGGGCTTTAAAGATCATCAAATGCTCTGCTCCAGCCATGGGCAGGGACACCTTCCACTGTCCCAGGCTGCTCCAAGCCCAGTCCAACCTGGCCTTGGACACTTGCAGAGATGGGGCAGCCACAGCAGCTCTGAGCAACTTCTACTTTTGTTTCGGTGTCCTCATGATAAAAAAAAAAAACAACAAAAAAAACCTGTCTTGAATCCAGTGCAAATCTATCCCTTGTCTATTGGTTTAAAACCATTGTGCCTTGTCCTGGCACTCCAGGCTCTGGTAAAAAATCTTTCACCATCTTTCTTAAAACCCCTTTGCACATCAAAAGGCTGCAATAAATTCCCACTGGAACCTTTTGTTCTCCAAGCCACAGGACCTCAATTCCCTCAGACTTCCTAAAATGAAAAAGTGGTTCTTGTCCTCTGACCTCTGTGTGGCTCTCCTCTGGACTTGCCCTGACACTTCTATTACTTCCTTTAATTAATATCCACAGTATATATTTTTTTAAATGGATTTAAAGTAAGAACACACACAAATGAATTATATAAAAGCATATTTACTTCATTAACTATAGTCAACCTAAAAGGAAACCAGGATGTTTCCCTGTTCCAGCTCCAAACCCACTGGAAATTCGGAGAAGGTTGTTAAAAAAAAGAGCAGTATCTGTGCTCACTCAAAGAACATGTAAAACTGAAGTAAAATGTCAGTTGTTGGTTTTGAGTTCTACTTTTTATTAATTTTATGGTTTCAAAATTACTTTCAAAATATTCTTACTCATGTAATTTTTCCAAATCAACCACTAAAATAGAGTTAAATATAGAATGTGGCAACCTACACTGTTAATGTTATTAGCAAACCAAAGTTTCCAGAAGTTGCTAGTCTTAATACCATCTTCTCGTCTGAGAAATATTTGTTATTGAAAAACTTCCAATGTAAATCAGTGGAACACCAGGGAAAGCAGATGCCAGGCTGAACTTTTTACAATCTGTAGAGAAACCTTGATATATGGCAAACTCTATAATGAAACAAATGTTAGATGTTAATTCAGGTCACAAATAAAAGCTACTTGAAGAAATTTAATGCCAAAGTTGAATTTTAAGGTGCTCTTAGGATGATTAATGGCTGGAAGAATATATGAGACTGTTCAGTGTTTTAGATGGCCCTTAAAAATAACACCAGTATAAGAAAACTACTTCAATTTCTCCATCTCATTGAAACCAGCCAGTTCATCTTTCTGCTTCCAAACTGAAGCTTTATCTCAGTTGAGGTCTCCAACATGTTCATTGCTGAAGAGTTTGCACTTGTCCTAGATGAGATTTTTCTCTAGGAAGGCAGCTATAAACAGCAGAGTGGTATGTTATAAATAACTCAAAACAGAAGGGTGCACTGAAATCTTCTCTGTTTTCATAACTGTGTTAGCCAGCTTCTGTCCTATTGCTCTAAAAACATGTACAAGGACAGAGAGTTTCCATTTACTTTATTAAACAGGATGTGTTTTGGGCAGAATTCATAATTAGGAACCCATTTGAAAATTATTATCCTCCGCATTACTAAAAATGGACGTCAAGCCACTGACACTTTGTCTTGTTGATAAATATTTATTTTTTAAATAGTAGACATTGAACCCATTAAATGTACCAGAAGATGAAGATTGAATTATAGTTCTCTGGCAGCAATTAAGCTGGTGACTATTTTTGTGTCCCTGCTGAACATTAGGCCAGGGGGTAAATTTGTGAGCAAGATTTGTGCAGGTGGGGTTAGGGTTTGACCCTGGAATATTTGCTATGCTAGGACAGGGAGGAATATGTTTATCAGGTGATATTTCATTAGACCCAGCAGCAACTCTGTCTCTACAGAACATTTACATTACAAAGGATCACGTGTTCCAGAGGTTACATATTTCACACAACAAAGCAATTTATTTCAGAGTGACATAAGAGCTTCAGCAAGGTACACAATTGCAAAATCTTTTAGAAAGAATAATAATTGAAAATACTAAACAGAAAGATTTCTTAACGAACATAGTCATGGAAACAGGTAAGTATTCCAAGGTAGCCTTCATTTAAGGAAACCCCAGTCCTCCAGTATGACACAAAATCACAGAATCATTAAAATTGGAAAAGACCTCCAAGATCATCAAGTCCAACCTTTTCAACATCAAGAACCCCAGTCTTCAACTCGTTGCAGAAGCTAGCAAAGCAAGAGAGTGGTAACAAATTTACTTTTCCCCAACATATTGTATCTTCAAAGGAGGAAAAGTGATTAAGTAATTCTTAAAATGCCCTCTGAAATTCAGGCAGAAATAACACTCCCTTGTTGAAATGGTGAAAACCAATCTGAAATCATATAAACCCCAGTGAGTAAGTAAGAGAAATAAGTTTCTGATTCCGCCTGCCTACAAGGCAAATGGTGACCTCACAAAAGAGTTTGGATAAATGAATTAAAATTAACATCTTTAATACCCACCAGATAGTTATCTGTTGACTTTGCTTTAGTATTCCCTCGGCAAAAACTTGAGTAATTAAGACCAAACATAAGTATTGCTTTCTCTTTTATTTGATGTGTCAGTTTGGGCACTATGTTGTTCACACAAGATGAAAACAAGAAACTAGATATTCAGTAAAAAATAGAAGCAGAAAACAGGTCACGGGGTGGAATTGCTGCAAATTTAAGATGGGCTTAGACAGAATGTCAGAATCTGTCTCTAAAACTGAGATCCAAGTGTCCCCCCTCCAACTGCAACTAAATGTGATGCACACCTAAGTATCACCTGTATGTTCTATCACAGATTTCTCTGGGGGCTTATACTCAGGTTTCTTTGTATGTCAGCCCTGATCTAAATTCCTCTGCAAACTGGGCACAGGGAAGAGTTGTGTCAATCATCTACAGAACAAGAGAGCACTTAGGGCTGGAAGGGATCTTAAAGATCATTTCATTGCACCCCTGCCAAGGGCAGAGACAACTTCTGCTATCCCAGGCTGCTCCAAGCCCTGTCCAACCTGGCCTTGGACACTTCCAGAGATTCTGTGGTTTAAATATGTGCAGAAAAGGAGCATTTCAGGGCTACAGGAATGGCAAAAGTGATTCATATTTTCAGAGAGTTTAAATTCCCAAGTGTTCATGAGAAAACTCATGTGCTGATGAGACTGTTATTTTCTGTAGTGTGGTGTCCCCACCATAGAAATAATTCTGTGAATACAAACAAGATGCTGCAAGCCCTTGAAACAAAAATCTTGGCTCTTTAGAATGAAATGTAAGTTTAAGCAGTAGATGATACCTTTTTTTCAAAGAATTTGACAGAAACTATTTTCTTCCATACATATAAGATCTGCTTAAATTGGTAAGAGAAGGAGTTAAGAAGAACATAAGAAACTGAGTTTTCCTTTTGATTTTTTTGTTTTATAGAAAGGCACTTATTATTCTAAGAAAGGCACTCACTCTACAGTATTCTTGAATTTACTGCACCATTAAAACACAGTAATCAGCTGCAGTAAAATGCTATCAGGATATCAAACACAGTGAGTGTAATGAAGCAGCTGCTACAGTGATCATCAGGATTTAGAATTTTGTCCCTACACAAATGAGAAATAAGATAAACATACAGAAATTAAGAAAAACTGATATAGATCATACTGGCATGACTAGGAAAGTGACATTTAGAGTAGAAAATCAGCATATTTGTGATGTTACCTCACAAGAAAATGAAAATATTATATAATGGATTAGCAATATCTGACTTTACCAGTGGTCTGATGGTGCAGCTCACATGATGTTTTAGACATGGGGTGTTCTCCGTGATATTTTTATACTCAGATAAGTGAGCCAAATTTGTTTATTTGACAACTCCCTTTCCTTAGGATTCTGTAAAGAAACAAACACTTGTTTGTTTTCATAACAAATGACAGTTATGAGTTTATTCATAGACTGTCAATGTTCCCTCAAGATAGTCATATGTGACTTTTAAAACTAGGAGAAAGCTTCAAAAATTTGTCAATCCAAGATTAAAGCATTATTTGGAGTTCAGGAGAACAAAGCATTACAGGAGCTGATTCTCCCAGAGTTTTTCTCCCAGAGACTTTTGATTTGTACAGCAAGGATCCTCATTAGGAGTCTAGACTGTCTTACCTCTCTGACAGACACCGTGCCAGAGAATCAGGGAGTACTCAGAGAGTTTTCTGTCAGAGTCATAAATTTATAAATACCTTTATGTGTTTGCTGGTTAAGATGTAGAAACTAAAGATACAGAATGTTATTAATACATATGTTCTGAAAGGTGAAACAATCCTGGAACCAAAGTCTTCTGAAACTTCACTTACAAGCCGGGAAAGATTTGGTTTTGTAGATTAGATATCTAGTGTAAAATTGAAATCTTGATCTAGGGAAGGGCAGATCTAAATTAAATGCACCTAGCAAGACCTGCTTGCAAAGATCTGCACAGTTGTACAGTCCACATTGCCTGGATGGATATTAACATAAAAGAGAAATTTCCTTTAACTATTTACCATGGAGCGGAGCTGTATTTATCAGGGTTAAACTATTTCAAATTGATGTTTTGGAGCACAAGTCTGATTAAGAGCAGCTGAGGGAGCTGGAAAGGGGCTCAGCCTGGAGAAAAGGAGGCTCAGGGGGGACCTTGTGGCTCTGCACAGCTCCTGACAGGAGGGGACAGCCAGGGGGGTCGGGCTCTGCTCCCAGGAACAGGGACAGGAGGAGAGGGAACGGCCTCAGGCTGAGCCAGGGGAGAGTCATGTTGGATATTGGAAAAATTCCTTCACAGAAAGCACGCTCAAGAATTGGAACATACTGCCCTGGGCAGTGCTGGAGTACCTGCCCTTGGAAGTGTTCAAAAAACGTGTGGCTGTGGCACTGGTTTAGCTGTGAACGTGTTGGTGGCACTGGGTTGACGTTTGGCCTTGATGACTTCAGGGGGCTTTTCCACCTGTCAATCTCTGATTCTTTGCCTGAACTCTGTTCTCATGCCAGATGAACATCCTGACTTCCACAAAAACCCAACATCAAAAAATCCAAACAATATCTGCACACACTTTCCGGGTCTTCATCGAAACCTTGAGGGATGAGCACCAGGAAATGTGCTGTCTCATGATTCAGATGTGGCATGCATGACCCTGTCAGCACGTGCAGGCCAGGTCATTGTCTGGAATATCTCTGGAGTTTTGGTTCTGAATGGAGAATTCATCAGTGAAATGGCAGGTAGAACACTGTGAGTACCTGTCCTGTCCCCCTGTAAAAGGGGGAGTTGGGGGAAATGATTTTTGATAGATTTTTCAGATTAAAATAACGTGCAAACGTGACAAATATTATATCTGAGAACCATTTATTGATCAAGAAGGGTAAGTGTTCCTACCTAAGGGGGATAGAAAAGAGAGCAGAGAGGGAAAAAGAGAGACAGAGACAGAGAGAGGAAAAAAAAAGAGTAGGGCATCTAAAGACTTGGATTTCTTAACATTTCTTAACCTATTTTTTTGGTGGTGCAACAGCAGGCCAAAGGCCTACAAACTGAATCCTGATTCGAGCTGACAAAAGCCATGAGAAAGATGACAGCTCTTGGTGAGAACAGAGTCTACAGCAGTGAAAAACAACTTGTTTACCCTGAGAAAGAGCTCTAAGACTATGGAAAACAACCTGCTTTCTTTGAGAAAGAACTCTAGGACTGTGATAAACACTAACCACCTGTATAAACTGTTTTTACACTGTTAGATAAAATAATGAAAACAATATGTCACAAACAACTCTCTCTGCATGCACACACGGTGGGGGGGTTTGAGTGACCATTCAATAAAGAGTAACAACTTGTTACTGATCAATTGGGGATAGACAGGGGATGTTCTTTAAAAACCTTATGAAAAGAGATTCATGAAATAAACTGGGGTTGATCCTTTTCTTTTTGCACCATAAAGTGTGTCCTACATCCTTCTTTATCAAACACCACAGTGACATCTTTAACACTGTGTAGCAACAGAACTGTACAATTCGTGTATAAATTCAATATTCTGCATGGTCATTTTGGAAGGCTGCTGGACTTGTGTGCTAATTCTAAATGCATGTTGTGTTTATTTGACTTTAAACCTGTTTGAAAGGAAGGGATTCTGACTTCGCACTTTAGTCCAGCAAGCTGTTCTACCTCCAGAACAGAACAATAACAGCAACAACAATAATAGTTTTATTAACACTGCATACAGTTACCCTGTAACACAAGTAAACATGTTCTAGGTCCTTCCAGAGCTGGGAACATAACTATAGCATCAGAATGAGGGAATAATCCAGGTGTGTACACACAATATTCTTCGATTTTTCACAGAATTACTAAGTCAAGATTCAGATCTTCACAATTCTTTCTCTAAAAATCAGGTACTTGGTTGGATTTCCTCTAAGAAATGTAGCAACTCCTGCCAATTTTGAAGCCTGAGAAAACATATTTCTAGCTGTTTTCTAGAAATTAATCTTCACTATCAAGCCCAATGTTAGTAACCTTGTATGTATTTATATAAATATTTGTTGAGTCAGGCTCACTTAAGCTATTTCCTCATGTATTTCTCTCATAAATCCTCATTTGCCCTTGTGTACTGTAGGAGAATAAAGATGAAGTGAAAATGTACTTTGTCCTCGGAGTGTTCAGACAGTTTTCTCTAAGGGTTATGAATAATTCTCTGATATTCACATTACATTGAATTTAACTAAATTTATTCCAGACATGGAAAGTTTATGTTGCTGTTTCTCAAACTTTACATGAAAATACTTCATAATTATTAGGAATTTGGTAACACTTTAACAGCAATCTGCTTATTTTATTGGATGTAGGGAAATGTTTATTCTCTAAACAGAGATTGTGTTCTCTTCTGAAAGAAGTATTTAGTAAAGTCAGTTTGTGTAAAAAATGACGCCCAAACTGGATTTTCTCAACAGTTATGGATGCTGTTGACATATTCATTTTTACTTTTATTTCCCTGTATAAAGAGGACAGAAATGCCATTCTTGGCCCTGTATTTTTAAAGGTTGAGAACTACAATACTTCCATAGACTAAGATTAATAAACTTACTTATTAAACCTTAGTTATTAGTTCTCCCTGGAATAAAATCTTAGACTCTCACAAAGATTATTTTGAGGGGAAAAAAAAAAAAAAGAATTTGCAAAATCTATTTGCAATTCTGTTGGGTGCTGTGAGTTCACAAAACCATAGTAAGGACTGGGTTCCTTGCTGTGTCATATCAAAGGGTTTGAATTGATTTAATTTTCCTCCTGAGATCTTCCAAGACAGTGATTCTGGTGGGGTCTCCAACTGCAATAGGCTCAAGGGAGAAAAACATCCAAAGAAACTCAAGGGAAAGGAAAAAGAAAAAGGAAAACAAAAAGATTTCTCTTACTGTTATCTGGGAAAAAAGAAGAGGCTCCAGAATATTAAATAATGATATTCCCATGGTTTTAGGACAGTTGAAGGTGCCATCCTGCTTCCATCTCACTTTTAAAAAAATTTTGACCCAACACCATTACATTCTCTCTTTCGTTTTTCTTCTTCTTCTTTGTTTTTTCTTTCCTCCTGAGCTATCTTGTGGTGTAAATATAACACAATTTTAAAGAACTGTCAGGTTTCTCAAATAAACAGGCACAGCAGCAGTGAAAAATAATAAAAAACCTGTGAAAAATCTGATGAATTTTGTATTCTGTGCAAACCAAGCTCCTATTTTATCCTGTTTTTTATCAGATTCATATCTAGACATCACTAAGAAGGAAAAAGTACTCAGGAAGAGCATTTCTGCTCAGCTGCAAAGAAAATTTAAAAATACATTTCTTTATTTATATAAAACTAAAAAAGTTGTCAGACTAAATACATTTTTATTCATGTGAATATATAAAGGTTAAAGTGAGTGATGAATACATTAAATACACATTATATTGCTCACAGAAAAGGAAACAGAACTCAGAAGTTTAATGCTGTATTTCAAGTCGAGTCTTTTGCTTTACTTGCTTGTTTATGAGCTTTTCCCCAAATCCCCTCTCCTCTGCACAGCTCCCAGTGCAATTAATTAAAAGAATGCAAATTCCAGCAAACCAAAAACCCACCAGTAACCTAAAAAGGGGGTAGAATAAATTAATCTATTCCTCTGAATTCCTTTTAAACTTTTTTCTTCACTTTTTAAAAGTTGGGGACATGTGGACAAGTGCTGAATAGTTCATATCTGTGACATAGAAAGCAACTGTTTGTAGGAAAGCCTGAAACAAATTTCAGCAATGAAAGTTAAATTCAGAGTTCTAAACAGACTTTTTTACTCCTGAGAGGAGAAATATCTCTTTAATCTTCCCTTTTATATAGTGGATAACTAATTAGATGGCAATAATTAAGTAGAGCTGCAAAACAAGCAGTTTATAAATCCTAATACTCTGTGTTTCTTTTCTAAATTTTCCCTCACTCCATGCAGCTATTAGTAGTTTTGATTAATTCAACATTAACAGGGAGCAGGATTTCAGAATTTCTTGTGCACCTAACTATTTGGCAGATAGTAAAATAAATGTAAAAAAAAATCACCAAAAAAATATTGAACACCTAACATCATAAACTGCAGGTTTTCTTAGACCCACGGTAAGATTGAACAATAATCATCTGTTCCACATTACTTATTTTATAGGATACAAAAAAAAATTGAATTTATGGTTAATTTCATACAGTTATTTTTTCTTTATTTCTTAAAATTCTGTGTTATAAGTGTTAGGGTAGTGACAAAACCTGGAAACACCAGTCCTGGCTTTCCCAGGCAGGACAGTCCTGTTTAACATGCACGGCATGTGCTCCAGGCAGGGTCGTTGGTTCTATAAGCACAATCTTAATTACTGTCTTTATGCTGATGACATCCAAATATAATAGGTGTATCAAACAGCTCCTGATGACTTAGATAAATCTGTCTCCACTCTGGAAAGATACTTACGAGACATTAAGTGTGGAGTGTCTGCTAACATTTGGTGCTTAAACCAGAATTGATTTTATTTGGCCCACTGCCTGCTAAGTAGCAGCACCTCATTTATGGTACCACTGGTTGGAAATAGAAAATTGCCTCCTCGCTGAATAATTTTGGTGTTATATTTGACCCTGAAATTTGTTCTGAGGCCACATTGTTAAGTCTTCATATTTACACATCAGGAATTTAGCAAGGTTAAGGACATTGCTGGTTCAGCAGGATCCACGGCTCTTGATTTATGGCCCACCACAGCGAGGCTGGAATGCCATAATTCATTGTTTGCAGGTTTCCCTGAGCTGTTTGTTGTACACACTCGAGCTGTACAGCGTCCAACACCTCCAGCACTTGCTAGAAATCAGCTACAGGAGAATATCTGAGGTGTATGTGGCTGGCTGTCAAAAGGATTCTGAAGTGCTGGTCCATGTTTAGGAATTCTTCAACTGAGAAATCAGCTGGTTTAGAAAGCAGAGATAGTTGATGACATCTAAATATCTAAAGCAGATTCTTTACAGATCCTTGGAGAATTTTTCTGGTAAATGAATTTGTATAAATTTCCCATTTTCCCTGTGAATTCTCCAGAAATCTCTGTTATTTTCTAGAATATGACTTTACTTATTTTGAGGAGCTGCTTACTTAATAGCAGTTTATTTAATTCCTTCCAAGGTCTTTCACATGTGCTGATAGGAACTGCTAAATCACTGTGCTGATAGGAACTATTACCTGGAAAAGCATTTATTTTATCTGATTTGACCTCAGTATTTGACCTGAGCCTCCTCTAGTTTTGTGAGCCCCCATGATTTTAAGGAATAAGCAATGCATTTGAAGAATAACCAGCTGATATTTTGCCCTGAAATTCAGGAGAGGTGAAGATGGATGGTGGTCCTAAGTGTCTTTATTGATCCCGTAATGACAGTGGAGATAAAATTATACGGTGTTAAACTTACCAACAGGCAAACTTTAGGAGGCAAGAAGTCAGTGTTACTTCAGTAACAGTGTAATTAAATACAAATAGATGCTCAGTACAAGACCAAAACCACACACAACTTTTTTTTTTAAAGTTTGTTTAATGCTGTTTTAGCAGTGCTCTGTATTCTGTTGCCTTTCTCAGTGCCATGTGCCTCTCTCAAAGCACAGCCCTTTAGGCTCAGGTCTGTCAGACTTGGTGTTTGCTCCACATGGAGCATTATCATTGCCTTCTTTGGCTCCTTCCTTTCTGCTTGTCATTCTGGAGTGTCCCAGGTTGCCTCAATAAGTTTTCCATAGGAAAAAAAAGCTTTCCTGAGCACAGTCCTTTCTACACTGTAGACATTCTGGTCCCAAAACAAATGTTTCTGGTCTATACATAAATATAGGTATATGAATAAATAGGTTTGTCTGTATGTATATGTAAAAAAATTGTAGTCTGAATTTCCCCACCCAAAGCAGCTTTAGAAAATGAACCCTATTGATCTATAGATTTTGTTGCTGTTTAGGATGAATTCCAGATCGCCCCAACCTCTGACTCTAATGTGCTCTCACCCTTTTAAGGACACTGTCTCCTGTTACATTGTTGGTGCCATGTGTGGAAAGGCCTCCAACAGATTCCCGAGTTTGCAAAGTGGGTCATGCAGTCAAGTGGAAGAACATAGCCTTTGGATACTCTGGAGATGTTGTATTGGGATGATTGCTCTGGAAGTGCTTCCAATTATAAAGATTGCTTCCCCCAAAGGAAAAGAGACTTTGATGTTAGTGAGTTATCTCAAAACAGTTGGAGATACAATAAAATCCTATCAGAAACCAGCATCAACGCGTGCCATTGACACATCGGGTCTCAAGACAACATTTACCCAGAACCAGATAAGCCTGAGGCTTCCTCTTCCTTAATTAAACTTAATTAGGTTGTCTTTCTGAAGTTTTTTTGCTCGGGAATGATTGAAGCCATTGGATTAGTGAGTGGAATTTTCACTGAGTGGTTTTTGGAAGAACTTCATTCACAGCAGGTGGGTAAAACTCTTTCCAAATCCACACATTCCTACAAGGATTTTATGTAGACAGAGGGTGTCACCATGTTATTTTCTGAAGAATCCCTTCACCAGGATTTTTTCTCCTGAGAAGCCTCAGAAAAGAAATGTAAACAATAATTATCTGATTGCTTTGGAATGTGGTCTGGAGATGGTTTACCAACAGGTGCATATTTGATTGGTCTCATGTGAATTGTGTTGACTTAATGACCAATC
>VYZP01084073.1:0-12106 GCA_013400635.1 Hypocryptadius cinnamomeus | reverse complement strand
GATACTGGAATTTTTTACCAAATGATCAATTCTGGCTTCCTAGGGACTGGCTGTGCAGCCCTTCTTGTTGTCAGAAATTGCAAAGCCAGTCCATAGGAGTGACTCAGAGTCAGGGGTACTCATCCCTCATCCCAAAGGCTTTCCTCCCTTTGAGAGGGTCGTTCTTTCGCAGCTGTTCCGTGCCCCTTTGGGCTGCCCAAGGCGAGGTCCCCTCCCGCTGCCCTGACTCAGGAGCGGGCACCGCGCTCCGCTCCCCGGGACTGAGTCACGGGCTGCCGGCGGAAGCGGCGGCGGCGCTGCTGTCTGGCCCTAATTCACAACAGGATCGGAGTCAACCCGTCTAGACAGCCCCAGAGCCGAGCCACAGCTCCCTACATGGCATCACAGCCCCCAGCCTCCACGTGGGAAAAGAAAATGAAGTGTACGGGCTTGGGATGCACTTCTAATCAAAGCCAATCTTACTGGAAATGAGGGAAAATGCTTTCTGCTACAGGAAAGGCTGATGGATTGATCCCATTGCTTGCATCGAGCTACCCTACCTGACAGAATCCTGGACACAAGAGTGAAAGTCAAACCCAGACTTTGCTCTTTATGTAGAGCAGCAAACACCCTTCCAGTGAGGATGTGATTTTCTTTCCTAGTTGGTTTAGTTCTCAGCATGACTAACAAATAGATAAGGAACAGCCAATGAGATCATATTGCAGAATGTAAACAAGTTAATTATGTGTTTCCATATTTACTTGTTACCTGTAGCTTTCAGTTCTCAGGCTAAGATATCCAGTGGTGAAAATACAACAGCTGAGAAGTGGGCAGGACCTGGATTCCTTCTAACCCACCAAACTTTTTGTCTGTATTCAAAACATAATGCAATTATTTTGAAATTGATTGGACTCTAAAGACTCCAACTCTATCCAACAGATCAAATTCATATTTCTGTTACAAGTTACTGGTCTTGTTAGTTTTTATTCAGACAACAAGCTGATAACCCAGCTGAATTAAACTTTGCAAGACACAAAGCACTTTTGGTAGGCAGGTATTATTTTTTTGCTATTCCTGAGTGTCCAGCCTCTAATATAGAGTATTTCAGAATGTCTCTCCTTTTAGTCTCCACCTCATGACATGAAAGGCAGCAGCAAGAAATGGACAAAGTGCCATAATTCAGTAGAAACTGCAAATGTGCAAACCACTGTGGTCCTACTTCAAAGGGTCAGCAAAGGGTCCCGTATGTAAGCAATAAACTTCAGCCTCTACATGGATTCAGTGCTTAACAGTACCAGCAGAATGAATACCAGCAGCAAAGAAAGGATCACCAGTCATTTGTTCATGGAGATGACTATTAGTGTCCCAGAAAAGCCTTCATCAATGTGAGAGTTTTAGTAAATATTTTGCTCTCCTGCCATCCAGACATTTGGACTTTTCAAGAGGCTTAGGTGCTCTGAACAGACCTTTTAAGAAGTCAGTTTCTAACAAGGAAATAGAAAACAAAGTAAAAGATGGACTTCACATATTAGTTTGCTTTGGTCAGTTTGTGCCTTTTTATTTTTATTTTGTTTAAAATTAATAGCTTTGTTATTCATTGGGAAAAATCAAACATTACATCTGAAAACTGTGGAAGCATTCAGTGGTAAAACACAAGGAACCACTATAAATGTTCAGGCTTGATTTGCTCTATTGCTCCTATGAGCAATTCACATCAGCCAAATCTCATTCTGTTGTTAGCAAAAGCTGTCCTTAGCCCAGGGCTATGGGGCAATGTTTTCACAACAAGGGTATGACTACATTTGTTAAACCAGCTCCTAGCACGGAGTCTGAGATCTCCCAGATCAAAAGGAAGTGAGCTGTACCAGGATTTTTTCTGATTTGCTCAATACTGATAGCTGTATTACTCCAGCGTTAGTCAAAGTCTTTCTGCAATACCCTTTTTGTGTTTTATAGAGTGCTCATTACTCACCAGGTCTTTTTCTCAACCTTAGGATTTCATAGCACCAAATTCAGGGACAGCACGGCTTGATTTACCCAAGGATTCATATTTCTTCAGTCTGACAAAGTTGGTCATTATAAATCACATATGACTCAGTCTTTGCTTCACAAAGCACTTCAGCAGATTATCAAACAAACAGATTCAGATGCTGCTCAGTAATACCCCCAAAGACTTAGATATTTTTAAAAGATATTTTTAAAGAGTACTTCCCCCCTGGGACAAAAATTTTGACAGGAAATAATGCAATAAGGGAGAAATGGATCAGGAAAACACCTGAACAACAAGCTCCATAATATTCTCTGTACCATCTCTGAAAATATTTTCATAATATGTGTACATATAGAAGATGTAACAGAGACAAAAAGCTAAATACCACCCTGCTCTGTTAAGGAAGAGGGTGTGGGAACACACCAGCCCAGAGGGAAAAGCCTGGGAAGTCACCACACCTATCCCAGAAGGAGTGCAGTTCTCTTGGGTAATCACAGTGACAGAGCTCCCAGGAGAGAGCCACAGAGATATGGGGCTCTTGGGACTTCTGGTGGGAAAGGTCTCAGGAAAGCTTTTTAGAAGGGGATGGGGAGAATTTGCTAATCTAGAGAGAGTGATGGAACTGGCTTTGTGCTCCTAGAGTGGGAAAAGAGATGAAGCATTGAAATCAACAGGCTGTGCACTTGTCTCACATGGAATATGTGCACTGTGAATGAAAGTTCTGTACTTCTGCTTCTCCATTCCCACTGAAATGTCTGATCTGGCACAGCAGCTATGCAGCCCATGAGATGGAAAGCTCCAGCTCCCATGTGAGCTCCTCCTGCAGTGATTGTTCCTTTACAGGCCAATTCCATCACCCAGAACTGCACCTGTGAGCTGCACTTCTTATTCCACCCTTCTGCCTGTATCCAGCAGAGCTTGTAAACACACAACAGTCACAATGAATACTGGAGTGCTAACAGTACACTTGATTAAACAAAGAATCATCCCTCCCATCTCTTCAGCACTCTCTCCTCCACTTCTTTCTGCCTTTCCTGGAAGGAAGGTCCATTGCTTGCTGGATGCCATGAAATTTAACTCTATCTTTTTACATTCACAAAGACCCTCTAGAACATGCTGCTTTTGTGCAGTTCCCTGAAAGTGAGGAAGAGATTTATTCTGTCATCATCTTATTCTTAGTTACATCTTAATCTCCTGCCTAAGAACCTTTTATTTCTTTTGCCTGCCACTGTTTTCATACTATTTTAGGTACTGTCATTTCTGCTGAGTCCATCATCCATGGCAAGTGTGCACACAGGTTTTATTTAGAAAGTGGAAGTGCCTATGTCTGGCAGAAATTCTTGTGGAACAGTATTCTGCTGGGACAAAGTGAAACAGAGCACTTCCCCTCACACAGGCTCTACAGGCACAGAGGATGGGTCACTTTCTAGTTTATTTCCATTTATGGAAGATTTCCAGATGACAAGATGCATTTCCTAGGTTTCTTACATTCTTGACTGCTTCTGGTTATACAGAAATACCAGAGACCACTGCTTCCTGTTGTATCCCTGAGATATTGTTATCCCTGTCTTTAGTGCAAATCATCTCCTATTTAGTACAAATGACAGCTTCTTATGTACAACTTTTGAATCTTTCCACCACACTTTCTAGTTTTTCTATTTTTTTTCTATTAACTTTCTGACTTTTTTCTATGATGTTTTTCATCATGCATTTTCAAAGGAATCTAGCAAGGCTCAGACTCACAGAGCAGTCTGCTGGTTTTTTAATTGATCATTCAAGGCACATAGTGCCACATCTGCCTTGAAGCATCTGTCCTCCAGTGCTCCTGTATTACAGGAATGCTCCCACATTCCTGCTGAATGATTTGGAACAAAAACAAGTTTAAAACTTTCAAACTGCCTGGGAAAGGAATAATTCTTCAGGCTGCTCCATGCTTAGTAACAAGCTCAGACTTTAAACATGTTGAAGACTTAGATAACAAAATAATAACAGGATGCAGAGCAAGTAGGATTGAAAGGCAGTGGAGGAATAGAGACAAGTTCTTTTGTATCCAATACTCTGAATATGCCCCAGAGTTCAAACTTCCTCCCTCTTCCCTAAGCAGAAATGCCCCTTTGTCCCCAAAGAACCCCAACTCACTCTCACATTGAAGCCATGATATTTTGATCCACTGTGTCCAAGGAATACTGTCCTGTCTGGCATTAATATTAAACCAAAGCATGCCCTTATCTATAAAACACTGTACATTGGTGACCATGCCATTGTTGAGTAACATAACAAAAACTTCCCTCAAGCAATAAAACTAAACATAGACCAAGACAAAATCAGACCTTTATCCATTCTAACAGAGGGTTTGCCCAGGGCAGTGAGGGCTGGGGGTGTTTGGTTTGTTTTCAAATTTGTACTATTTGCTTCTAAGCCATCAGCCTTCCATTGCCAGGGGTCACTCCACTAGAGTCCCAACTGGGCACTGCTGGTGAAAGAACTATTTTTGCATCTATCAAACAGAAGTTAATGCTGACAACAGTTATCAGTGGTGGAAACTACAGACACTTCCATGCCCTGAATAAAGAGCACATTTAAGCTTTTTCCTTTTTGCCCTCTTGGGGGAAGATGCCTCATTCCACTTGTCCTGGCTGCCCATATATACAAAGAATGGGCAATTATTCATGTACAGCAACTGTTGTGCAGAACTGGAACTTGGTATTTCTGTGTGGAAGGCACTGTGTGGGAACTGCCATGTACAGAATACAGACTTCCATTGACAAGAAAATGACTGAAGAGCTCATGGTGTAGGGCTGATAGTGCTGACAAAGTGCAGCTCTGCCACCTCCCAGGTGCTTATTCAAGGAAATAGCTCACAACAGTACACCCTTACAGTTTATAGTTCTAATTTTGACTTTAGTCTGTCAGACATTCGAAGAAATAATTTTTGCTCTATTCCTTCTGACCAGCTTTCCTAATCCTCCTTGTCTCCATTTGATAAACAAACCCCTGAAGTGTTTGGAGTCATGTTAGGAAAGCACACTGCTGAGGATACCATGCCCACAGGGAGAAGTCAGCAGCTGCCTCCACAAGGACTGCTGGGCTAGTTGGATATGGATTAGAGAGGACAGTCAGAAGAGCCTCTCTTCCCCTGTGTTTATACTCAGCAGAGGGAGCAGACAGCAAAACAAAGTGATGAAGAACGAAGATTAGAGGTTTCTTACTTAGAAACTTGGCTGTTATCTGATTTTAAGGAGCCATTAAGTTGCAACTATGGAATTTTTAAAGTGGAAGTCAATTTTTTTCTGAAGCAGTCTACTGCTCCCAAGTGAAAGAACTAAACTACTTGTCATGTCAGAAATCACTAAGATTGATAGAAAACAGTGATTGAGAGCATGCAATGGATTTTTATTACTGTGCAGAGACCAAACTACCACATCCTCTTTGATCCCATCTCTGCCTGCCTTGTGCTCACAGCACAAGGGAAACCAAGGAACAAAACAGAAGTGGAGGTGGAACACAAAGAGGACAAAAATTCTCCTAGAAGAACAATCCTGTCAAACTGTATTGTAGAGGCCTGAGAAATAGAAGTTATAAGCTGATTTCCTGCAGGAGATGTGCTACACCCACATGATGTGCTGACAGTTTCATTCAAGCACAGCCCCAAGGATGCAGCCTCCACAGAACACATTTCCCTAATGGTTGATGGTACAAAGAACATTGTTTTGCCTTGGGAACCTTCTTTGCTCATCTCTTTCCTTCAGGATTGTTTCTGCTTTTTTTTCCTTTTCTAAAGGAAAGCTGTCATGCTTTCTTTTCCATGGTTTCTTTCTTTAATTTAGGAGTCTGTCTCATTTCTCAAGTCTGACTGGGTAACTCAGGGAATGCCTCTAAGTTTTAAGCCAGCCTTGCTCAAATCTAGGTCCAAATGTATTACAACACCACATTTTCAACCACAAATGTAAGATAAAGAGATTACCTCCAAGGTCTCTTTCCCTAAACACAGATGAGATGCTGCTGCTGCTATTTTATGATTGAAAGAACTGATTATTTTTGGCATTCATTTCTATAATGTGCTATGAAGGAGCCTATTGTGGTCACATATTAGGGCTCTAACATCATAAATGAATAAAACATCTTGGCCTTATTGCTAACACCAGCAACAGCTGCTCTCTGTAAAAAGACAGAGCATCCATTGAAAGGAAGAAGTGTGACAGGCAAAGCCAAGGTCACTTCCAAGCCTGCAATACCAGTGTGGGGGAAAAAGAAAAGGGTCATGTGCACATATCACAGAAAAAGCACTTCAGGTGATCACAGCTCCCAAAAATACACCTGGTACCTAACCAGAAGCAAAGACTTCATTCATGAAGCATGTGCTTCACAAAAGACTCTGCTTATTAGATGCCCATTTATAGCAAAAAAATCAAGTATGTCAAGAGAAAGCTTTGAATTTTGAAAAGAACCTGTTTCTAGCACTGAAGTACATCAAGATATTGTGTTCTTCCCAATTGAAAGACATCAGCTTCTCTTTTTACACCACCCTTCTCTGTTTAGCATTAAGTCAAAGCAAAGCACAGGATATGACTTCCTGGAAGAACCCAAGCTAGCAGGAGTCATGTTCCAAACAAGATGTAGCAGAGGTGTGGAACTCCCGGGCTCCCAAAAGTTGGTTGGAAAGTTGAGGGATTCGAGGGAGAAAGAGGGAATGTACTCTGAAGAGAAAGGCCCCACAGGCTCCATCTAGCAGAGGAAATGTTCTAGAGTAAGAATTGCTGGAAGCTCTGTAAAAAAAGTGCTCCTGAGCAGTGCACAGGCTTGTCCTTCTCCTACCTCTTTGTTCCTCAGGTGTCTTGTTTTGGGAGTGTCATAAACAGTCCCCTGGTCTGACACAGCACAGCTGCTGTCACATGGGTTTCTGCAGCTCCTCTGCCCTTCCCACATCTCATTTTTTTAATTCTGTTCAGTTCTTATTCATATTACTCCGGGGGTAATTGCTCCTAAGACACTTCAGGAGAATATGTATGTGATATTTGCATATGAGAACAATCCCTTCCTGTCAGCTTAGGGCTGTAATAATTTCACTGTGAGGAAAACAAAGACCCAACCTTGTAAGATTTTTAATTTAGTTGCTTAAACACTCTGCAGTTTTAGTAGGTTTTTACAAAGCAGAACACGGAACAGGAATAACAACTGATGTTTATGAAACCTTCAAGCATGTTATTTGCAAGATATGTAAGCTTACCAAAATTAAGCCTGCATTACTTACTATATTCAGGTAATTTTTAAAAGGGGCATTAGCATTGCAAAAGAATTAGAATTTAGCATTCAGAGTGTGTTGAATTCAGCATTCAGAGCACGGTTTTTGACAGCTGTTATTCCACATCCAACTAAACTGTGAAAGAAAGCATTAATGAAAACATACTGATTTGAATGTGTACATTCTTTCTGTAACCAACACATTAAACAAACACAATCTATTATGAGAATACTAAATTGCCAAGTTAAGTACCACTGCTTGGTCCCAAGTTTTATCAATAATAAAACCTCCTCTTGATAAAAACAGTTGGGGAGCACTTTCCATTAAGAAATGGCAACACTTCTATTACAAACAACCCATAGATAATGTAATATTTAAGGTCAATCTTGGCAGTTAATTCTAAATATTTTTCCAGGCCTTTGTGAACAGTGTTCATTACAAAAAAAAAACGTAGGGAGCTGTGAGTAACAAAGCAGTGGCAAGCATAAAATTTAATCACACAGGCTTTAAAAAACTCCCAGAATGTCAAAGAATTTAAAGCTAGCCAGTTTCAGCAGTTCACACAGTTTGTGTGTGTGACTGAAATGGGATTTTAATACACACCAAAACTGAAAACCAACCAACACTCTACTCCCACAACAGCAAATACCAGGAAGCAAAGGCATGGGTTTACTGCAGCACCCTTAACTGGTTTTGTCCACACACATGTCCAGTACCAAAGGTGCTGTCAAGGCAGTGCTACACCAGTGTGCTCCCTCAAGATTTGCTCAGGCCACAGCTGCATTTCTCACCTAGTGCTCATGTAAGTTAGGAGCAACACAGGGTGATACAAACACTGGCCCAGGCTGCAAGGGACAGAAAGCAAGTTTATTGCAAAGGTGTTTCTGACCTGGCTTATGATGCTTTACAGCCTGATCTCAACACAGCAAGTGTCCTGCACTGAGCCTGCCTGCTCTTTTAACAGTGAAATACTGCATTTTTGACCCATACAGACTGGGTAGCCACTGAAATGAAGATACCATTATTTTTGCATTGAGATGATATCTCATTCTTCCAGAAGTGACTCATTGACTTTTATCAGAGTAATTTCAGTGGAAATTTCAGAGGAATTATCAGTAATTTATCAGAGGAAATGTGCATCAGTAAGAACAACTTAGTGACATCACATCCAAGTGAACTCCCTTCTATCACACTGCTCATTTCCTGAACATCAATAATTCATCTACCCCAAGCAGTGCCTTGGCATTCACTTCCAACTGAGCATTTATTGACTGAAACCCCATTAGCTACAAATCCAAGGTTTTTCAAATGATGAAGAACCTTCAGCAGCCCCTATGAAAGCAGAAGGAACACGTAGCAGCATAGGGTTCCCCACCCACAGAAGTCTGAATGCTCCCCTGCCAAAGGGCTCCTGAAGAGCAGTCACCCTGCTTTCATGGTGGGAAATCTGGGCAGAGGAAGCCCAGCCAGGAGCTGTACCAGAATAAGTGGAGAGGAAAAAAGAGTGAAAACCAAACAGGGACAGCCAGTTATTGTTTCCTGCCCACGTGAAGTCATCTGTCAGCTACTGCCTAGGAAAATCAGGTTTTCTTCAGCTGGCTTACAGATGTTCAGTGGGTTTCAGTGTTCTGCAAGGTGACTGAATGTTTAAATGACACCTGTAAAAAGGAGCTGTGCACCACAACCATCCTTTTAGACCCAGAAGGGCACACAGGCACTCTCTGCCTATCCATCAGGGTTTTATTAGCTGAAATTAATGAGTCACCCTGACATTCCTCCACTGTAAAACTCAAGTAAAATGAACAAAATGTTGGCAAAGATTTACAAAGCTATTTACATCAGTGAAACAGGCAAGTATTATCAAATGAGTATTATATACAATAAACCAACCCCTAAGACACAAAACATAGCCATTTTCTTCCTTGATAATGATTAAATTACTTTTATTCCCATTTAAAATATACAACTTTGAAAAATTATGCAACATACATTCAAATGAATTGCATTCTTAAGTGTCCTGATAGCCAGGTATTCTATTGCTGGCCAGTATAATACAATAATCCATCAACTCTGTTTATTTATGGCCACAGGAGAAAAACCTGCATAAATAAATATTTATATCTGATAGTGCAGCTTTTCCTTAAACACTTACATTTAGAAGTCAATGTCAGTAGGCCTCTTTCTCCCAAGCACTGCTTCTTGTTACTACAGGAAAAAATGAATTCCACAAAGATCCCAAAAAAGGCCAACAATTCTAAGTCTGCTATTTTAGAAATAGCATTCAAGATACAAGAGTCAATTCAGCAGTGCCAGAAATAACCAGTAAAGCTAATATTACCAACCAAAAGCAATTTGGGAAAACTCACTAGCAATGCCATAACTCTTAGTGGTCTGGAAGTAGTGATCTAAGAGCTTTAGAAAAATTAATACAAAAGGTATCATCAATACAGCAGGAGTGTGGCAGACACCACAGGGAGTATGGCAAGGAGGAGCAGCCTCCTGGAAAAGCACCACTGCTGAGAACTCTTTGTGGCACTCAATCCACTGGAAAAGGACACACTGACTTGAATGAAGTGCACTCTGCAGGGATAGCACCTGAGGCAACTTACCCCTGTACAACTTCCTGTTATCTAGAGGACACCAAAGGGATGACAGGCATGTTTTGGACTGTACCATCCCTGCTCTGCAGAACCTGAAGTCTTCACTAATCTACAAAAGACAGTGGGGAGAGAATGAGACTGGAATAGCAGTCAGTGATGTATAGCAAGTATTACATCAGTTAATGGGTGGGCAGGGAATAAGAACAGCAAGGGAGAAAAGCTGGCTGCTGAATTTCACACTGCATCAAGAGTAGACAAAAAAACTGTAATGGCAGGTAGCCCAAATGTAACTGAAGCCAACACCATCACTTCTGTATCAAGACTGCAGAGAAAAACATCTACCACTCTATTAGAAAATCCAGCTCTTAACGGTTTGGTATGATATCCTAACTTAACAGAGAAAAATCAACACAGGTATTTTAAAGTTGATGATTTTTATTTACAGATTTATTGGCAAAAGGTGGTGGGAAGGTTTAAAACATTTTTAACAGAGGGCACCGTACTGGTATTGTATGAAATATCAGTTCACAATCTTCAGTATCCAGCTGATCAAATAAAGCTAATCACCACTTAAAGAAGCATAATCTGCATCAGCTCCATTAGAGTACCCTGCCTAAAAACCACTTCAGGCAGTTTCTAAATCAACACAATCACTAATAAAAATGCAGTTTTTGTGAAGAATGTATACTTGCATTTCTGCACTGTACCTGATGTCAAATTGCCCACTTGCATACTGGCAAAGCAGTTACACTTCCTACTCTTAGCTGGAAGTTTTAATCTCACTGTCTGCAAATTCGGCTGTCGGGTAATTCTGAACTACTCTGAACGTTTTACTGTGAGCATAGCCAAGACTGGAGTAGATGAGATTGAAGGAGAACATTCCCGGTATATCACGTGCCCATCATATTCAGCTGCATAACCATAAACATCTGGTTTAAGAATTCTATTCAAAAAGGAGAAAAAAAATGTAGTCAGTTTTCACATAGGTTTAATTCCACACTGGAGCTTTTTAGTTCATTCTTCTAAATCAAGAGTGTTTAGTTCTTCTTCTAGTTCATCCAAGTCCTCTCCAGTAAAGAGATTTTCATCAACTGGAACCGCATCAATGACTCCATTTTCCAATTCCCCATCTCCATCATTATCTTCATCTAAATCATTTTGCTCACTGTTGTTTATATCACCACCAGAAGCTTCACTTAATTTATTATCTGAAAATAAACATAATTCTTAGGCATTTCGGTGTCACAAGTTTCTTAATCATCAACTGAATTCACAAGCCTACTAAACATGCTTTCAAATTTTGAAACTATGAAGAAGCTACTTTATTTGAAATTCACACAGATTTATATTGGCCAAATTGCATGTACCTAGCTAATATGCAAGTCTGGATAATCAACTATGAAAACAGGTTGGAAAAAGTAACAACTTACCATCTTTTTCTACTGAAGTGTATGTGCTGAATCGCTCTGGACTAGCCACTGTAATACCAGTCTCCTCTACTGCCTTGGGGACATACAGGTTCAAATCTACATCATTTATGCACACAGGGTCTTCTGTCTGGAAAATAAACCAAGATGCTCTGCATGAATTACTTTTCCACAAAAATCCTCACTTCTGCAAGATGTCTACAACATTTGTCACCTTCAACAGGAACCTTCTGATAAAATATACTCTGTGGCAATATTAAAAACCAAGCCTATTAATTCATTGTAAGGGCTTTCAAACTGACGTTTTTCAAACTTGAATGCAATTAAAACATTCCTTTTAATCCTGTTTCCTTTACCTCATCATCATCTCCTGCTCCTTGAACATAACGGGTGTCATCTGCTTCTTCATCATCTGCATCAACCAACTCTGGCCGGAACTCAAATACTTCACGTCCACTAATCTATTCACAGCAAAAGAAACCTTCAGTTATCACTTCATGGAATTTATACTGCTCACAAAAAACCACAAACAAAGAAACCACAAAAAAGGAAACAAAAATGACACACAATAATAAGCAAAACAATCTCAGTCCAGCTACCTCTTCACAAAACTTTATTTACTTGCTCTTCTTACATGAAGAATTGGACTGTAAAACTTACCACCAATGCTTTGCCAGCTTTAAAATCTGCTTTCCTCCTCTCCATATCTTGCTCAGCCTTATCAATTTTTTCTTGTCTTTTTCTTCTCTTCCATGCAATAAAACATTCTAGAGTAATTTTGGTAACATTTGGTCCTAAGGCAGCACGCTGTCCAGAAAAGAGACTGATTAATGTTAGAAACTCTTCCAAGGGCTATAACAAATTGGAT
>VYZP01083983.1:0-11561 GCA_013400635.1 Hypocryptadius cinnamomeus | reverse complement strand
TCCTGAGAAGTTTTTAAAGCTTTAACAGTAGCCAGGGAGGTATATCTCTTCCAAGACAGTGAAATTGTCCCAGTCATATCTTTCTTTGAAATTCTAGTCCAAAGGAAATACACCTTGACATCTTTCCTAGTGTTGCAGGGCTCGAGATAAAATGAGCTTTGCTTTCTCTCAGCTTTACTCACTGTAGGACTGTAGTGTGCCAGAAACACTGGATCTCTACATGCTTTTGAACAGCTTTTGACATTGCATCTCTTTCTCCTCTGCATTTAAAATATGTATAAAATGTTTCATATATTCTTTTCAGTGGCATGGTCTTCCAGTCCCTCCAAGGAATGTAAGATCCCTGAGCCCCACCTGAGCCCCCTGTGCAAACTGCTGGGCCCTGCAAACCCTGTGCCTGTCCATCCCTCTTCATACACTTCAGCAGTGGAGCACTGAGAAGTCCTTGCTCAGTTTGCCACAAATGAATTTTAGATCATTTGAAGTCTGTGTTTCCTTATTATATTTTCAGGTTTAGAAAGTGGTAATTTCCTGGAGAGAATATCATATTTCATGCAGTGTCCACTAACAAAAATAACCATTGTCTTGCTTTTATTAAGATTTTTGGACATAAAGATGCTCATAGTTGCAGATTTCACGTGCAAATTGCAGGCAGATACCAAAGCTGTTGTCCGAGGAGACAGTTAATTTCTTCATCTTAAAGCTGGCTATGAAGATTGTGTCTGCACTGTATTTAATTTTTACTAATGTCTTTGTGTTTTTAAAAAAAGAAGGTCTCCTTGATGCCTTTTTTCTCTCAGAACTGGTAATGCTTGGCCTTTACATCTGATCATTGCCCTGTTTGTTCTTTACCAGCAAATTTTTGTTAGCGTAAGGGCACTGGAGCTCAAATAAGCATTGTAACAGAAAACAAGATTAGTTCAGTCTGTGATGCTCCACCACATAATTCTCATTTTGAAAGCAGTCTGGGATTTGCAAGTGAACAGAAGTAACCTTTATCAGGCCAACCTTTGCACAGGCTGTCTCTTCCTTCCTTATTAGATAAGGACATGCACTCTCACTCACGGAGACAGGATCATAACTGTTTTCCTTCACACAGATACCCTCACAAAGCATTATAGAAATGACATTAACAGCATGCTGAAATGCAACCACACGTGGGATTTTTTTATCCTGACAATGAATTATCGCTCTGCAGCAGGAAGAAGACAGTTTGCCTCCAAGTACTGGTGAAAACCTTTAGGGAACCTTTAATAAAAGTCTTTAGAGAACTTTGAATGGCTGCCTACAGCAGAGAGAATTTCTGGCTTGCTTCATCTGAAAGATTCATCTCTCTAGGTGTGTGCAGACATAGTCTAAAGCTATGCACACCTCAATTTTCATACCCCAGCAAGTGCTGTGCCTTCAAGAAATGTAAAGTGATAGTTCCAAAGTCAGCAGTTGGTCTCAAACTTCATGGTATAATACCCCAGCTCTGTGTTTTGCCTTCCACCTGCTTTAGGTGTTATTTCAAACTGTGAATTGTGGAGAATTTGACAATGAGCATCTCTGTCTGCAGTTGGGACTGCATTCAGTTGTTTCACCTGGTCTCCTCCCTGAGGTTTTTCCTACCCCCACAACATTCAGCAAAATAAAGTGGTTATGGCAAGTGGGGGGTTGCCAAGTAGCAGATAACCAGAATAGCAAGTAGCACTTCTGACAAACCAGTGTGTCCTGAAAATCTATTCCCTCACAGGTAGGAGATTGATTTTACTTAGAGGGGAAGAGGATTTGGGGGTTTTGGCAGAATATTACTTGGTTGTGTCTCTTTGCAACTTATAGTTTTCATCACTGCAACCATTCATTTCGCATTACCCAAAAGTCAGGCCAATAGTTCATCTGTCAAATCTGTAATAATCATTGCCATTAAAGTCAGTAGCCCTTTTAGTGGCCCACATGTAAGCTTTCACAGCCTCAGGCGAAGGATTGCACTTTTAGCTCAAACTTCATTTTTCAAACACAAGTTTTGCCCAAGGTCCTCACTGTTCTGGGTCTGTCATGCTGAGGTATGAGGAGCAGCAAAGACTGTTGTCTTTACATGGTTGAGTGTGTAAGGAACACTGTGGTGTGTCTGTGGGATGTAAAAGGGTTTCAGATCTTCCACCTCCTGGCTGTCAGTCCAGTATCCCAACACCACCTGAGTGGTTAGAAACAAGTTCTTCTGTGGGGCACCAGTTATCAAAGCACCTATGTGGGGCGAGGGATGTTGACCCTTCTTCATGTCTCTGTTTTCTGCAGTAGTTTTAGATCCTGGGTCAGGATGGAACGACCAGAAGCAGGCAGAAGGTTAGGATAACTAGTTATGAGGTGTGAGAGACTGAGACTGAAGGTGGAATTGATGGACACTTCCAGAGAGAGAGACTTCCGGATAGCTTTGTTGGGTTCATATTGCAAAATCCTCAAGTGGAGTTCCTGTGGCCCTTGAGAAGAGTGTCTTTCACAGCACCTCTGCTTCAGCATCTTGATTTGCCTTTGTCTTGCAAGGCAGGATTTATTGTGGCCACCAAAGCATGATATGGGATTTGAAAGTCTGAAACACACTGCCCATGCCTGGTGAAAGTCTTCCCATCTCCTGTGGCAGTGTTGTGTCACATGATTGTTCAGTCATGTTTTCCTTACAATTAAAAGGACATATGTTCAGAAAAGAATAGGGTGAAGATTTTAATACTGTTTGAGGTGGACTGTCCTGATGTAAAGCAGCGTGCTATTACAAATTGTTACATGTGCATAGATTGTATTAAGGAATCTATGTATGTGTGTGAACTGCTACAAATGAATGATTAATATTTATGTGGACATCCTCTAAGACAGTCGATATGGCACCAAGAGAAAGCATAGGCATTCTTTCTTGTGGTGTCTAAAAACCTCTACACTGTTAATGCAAGTTTCTTTTTTCTGTTGTGTTCTTTTGCTGGGAGAAGAGTTTGACGGGTGATTTCCTAGCTGATGCATCCCCCAGCACCATGGTATGCTGATGCTTGAGGATTCACACTCTACTGGTTTTCTTGTGTTAGATTTCTTAATGGGATTTGTTAGGTTAATTTCTGTTTACAAAGTTCTGCATTAAAAGGAATTTCATTGCTTGAGAATTGGCATCTTCTTGATGTAGTGGTGAAACAGTTTGTAGCAGTCTTTTATAGGATATACAGTTACAACAAAATTGTAATTTAAAATTGAGATCAATGCCATTGCTGCATTCAATTATAAAATTTATAAAATTAAATTTTTTAGTTGGTAGTTAGAAATTCATACATATATTAGTAAGCATTTATTAGATTAATTTTAATAGGAAATTATGAGCAATAGTAGTATGAATCTGATATTTTAAGGAACTCATGACCTCCCTTTATACATGATAGAGTGGCAGGTCTCAGAAGCTGTCTTGACCAAGGAGTGATGTTCTGCACAGAGCACTCCAGCCTTCCTCTTCCTGCCATTCCTTCTGAGAGACCCTCAGGAGAGCCATCCCTCCTGCACTGTTCACATTTCCTTCCTCTGAGCAGACTCCAAGAGTGGAGACAGGTCTCATCCTCATGTGGAACCAGGATTAGATCTTGCTAAGTGCTTGGCCCATAGGTTTGACAACAGAGATGTGGAGCAGCTGACATGAGAGTCAGTGAGGACAGTAATTAGTGCTGGACAAAACTCATTAAGTCCTGGAACCCCCACTGGTACAGGTGTGGTGGGGCCAACAACATGCTCCCCAAAGTGTTGTTCACGGAGACACCAGTATTATTCTCTGTTGTTCAAAGAATACTCTCATTGTCTGGTTTTATATGGACAAAGATGATACACAAGCTTAAGCTTAAAAAGCCTTGCTGAAAAAAATGCCTTTTGATTTTTTTCCTGTTTTTATAAGCATTCTGGCTATAGAAAGCAAAAGCAAATACAATAGATCTGGATAGGAGGAGTTATATAGCATAGACTTTGACAGACCAGTTAATTGTCTCACATTTCTTGCTCAGCTATCAAAGTTCGGATAATTGCTGCCATATACATATTTTGAGGTGGTGTGGAAAAATAAGCTTTTGCTTTTCCTCTGTTCTCATTGCTTCTCCATTTTAGATGGTTTTATTTGACTACATAAAAATTGCATTAAGAATTAGTCAGTTAGGCTCTGGGGCTTTCTTTCCATCATACAATTTTGCTCTGAATAAATCAATGGATTAAGGCAACTGTTCCATATTTCTGGTTGTTTCCATTGTTGAGTGTGCTCCATGGTTGATCTGAAAGATATTTTAATTTGATCTTTTGAGTCTCTTTAGGCAGTTTTCAGTAGAATAATTCTGTGAACAAAGGGTCAGTATTTCTATGTGCATTTACATATAGGGCTTTGCTTTGTTGAAGAGCCTGTTGGAGAGATGTAAAGTTCATAAAAGTAATGACAAGACACTATACATAAAGTAGATGCAATGCTGTAGAAGCACAGCATCTCCTAAAGAACATCTATGGTCTAGACTGGGAAGTCATTACATGACTTCTTAATCTCACTGCTTCTATCCCCTTGATGAAAGTAAAATGTAATGAGCTTACTCTAATGGGCACTTGGCTGTATGTAGTGCTCCTGAAATGTGCCTGTAACTACTCAATGAAATGGTTATTGACAAATCAGGTTAGATCAGCATAAATAGGGAAACCCTCACCACTGTACACCCATCATAACATCTTAATGGTTGAAAGCTTACTCCAGGTGGAAGCATCTGTAATCCATATGATTTCCTAGAATTGTCACAAAATCACAGGATGGTTGAGGTTGGCAGAAATGTGTGGAGGTGACCTAGTCCATCTTCCCTGCTCAAACAGGGTTCCCAGGACTATATCCATGGTAGCTTTTGGATATCTCCAAGTATGGAAACTGTACAACCTCTATGGGTGCTTTGTGCCAGTCACCCTCCCAGTAAAAAGGTGTTTCCTGATTGTTAGAGGGAACCTTCTCTGTTTTGCTTTGTGTCCATTGCCTCTGGTCCTGTTGCTGGGCAGAGTAAGGGAAGAACCTGGCTCCATCTCCTGCATACCCTCCCTTCAGGTGTTTGCACACATAGATTAGATCCCTCCCATAGCATTCTCTTCTCAAGGCTGAGCAGTCCCAGCTCTCACTCTTTCCTCATAGCAGAGATGCTCCAGTCCCTTAATTATCACAGTGGTGCTTTGCTGACTCTCTCCACTCTCTCTGTGTCTTCTGCCTGGCAGCCCAGAACTGGTGCCAGCACTGGAGATGTGCCTCCCTGGTGCTGAGGGGGAGGATGCCCTCCCTCAGCCTGCTGGCAATGCTCTGCCTCACACAGCTCAGGATGCCATTTGCCTTCCTTGTGCCAGGGCACATTGCTGGTTCACACTCAGCTTGCTGTCCACCTGTCCACCAGGTTCTTCACAAAAAGCTGCTCTCCAGACCATTCTGGCACAGGACTTTACTCCTCCATAGGAGGATTTACCTTTGGTGAACTTTATGAGGGCCTTGTCTGGCAATTTCTCCAGGGATCTCTGGATGGAACAATCCTCTGTCAGATCAGGCATTCCTCCTGGCCACTTGTCATTTCTGAAGAGATGCAAGAGCAGATGCCATCTGATGGCTTCCACTGTCTTTATGATTTATGCTGCTGCAGACAAGAGGATACCTAGCTTTGGAATTCCTTTGTCAATGTACAGATGAGTTTTGATAGTCACCTAAAAGAAAATCAATTTAAAGGAAAGAGACTGTTTTCCTCTCAAGATAATGTGCCCAAGAACAAAACTGCTTTCATCCTGTAATCGCTTCTAATAAATTCTGTGTATTTTGTCATCTCTTAGGATGCAGGAAGTCAACAAATAGGCTTTTTACTTGGAAGCTGTGGAGTTACTGTGGCCTTGACCAGCGATGCATGCCATAAAGGACTGCCTAAAAGCCCCACAGGGGAGATACCACAGTTTAAAGGTAACCTAGCCCTAGTTTGTCATGGCTCACTGTTCATTTACTACAACAAACTGCTCTTGTTTAGTGGCTGTGGGTGAGGGTCAGGCCCGTGGTGAAACCCTTGTCACAGGAGCAGCCGGGCTGCTGGGACACTGCTGTCCTGGTGTGTCACTGTGGCAGTGATGGCTGTGCCAGCCTCATGGATGGAGAGCAGCACCAGGGCTCCCAATGCAGTTCTCTGCTCACTCAGCCAGGCTGCTGAGACCATCTGTGGCCACAAAAATTCAACCAACAGACTTAGGACTGTAGTAGATGAGAAGTGTTCATATGATTCACTCCTTCAGTGAAGTGTAGGGACAGTAACTTCTGATGGGGGAGTGTTAATGAACTGCTGGGGTCAACAACAGCTTAAACTGCCCAGCCATTCCCTCAGGGACTGCCTAAAAACACCTCAGTAGCTGTGTTAAATAAGCAGATCTGCAAAATCTCCTTTCCCATACTACACTGAGGTTCAAAGGAAGCCATGTTTAGGTAATGGTGACACAGACTTTTCAAGAATAAAACTCTGGCAGGGAAGGCTTTTGTCGTGTCTTATCCAGCAGAAACTCAGTGAAAGCTGGCTTTTGTTTGTACCTCAGGCTGGCCAAAGCTGCTGTGGTTTGTCACTGAGTCTAAACACCTCTCCAAGCCACCTCGTGACTGGTTCCCACACATCAAGGATGCCAACAATGACACGGCTTACATTGAGGTGAGTTAATGAAGATGCATCTTCTCCTCAAATCATTATATATGGCACTTCTGGATTAGGTAAACATCATTATTCATTCACTAGTCACAGAAGCAAAGAACATCCTGCTTTAGCTTGTTAATAAGTAATGTTTTTTTAATAAATTCGACCAATATTGATTTCAGAAAAGGCAATGAAATGTTGAATTGTATTCTGGGTGTTTCTAACATTAACATTTTTATGTGGCTGCTGCAGTGTTATATTACATTTGCCCTGTTCAGTGTGGGCTTGCCCACTAGCCTTGAATGGATAGATGACAAGGTTCACAGTGAAGCTTCAGTTCTCATATCACAACCTTCAGACCCTTTGAAAAAGAAAGAATTTCTTGTTCAAATGCTTGCCTGTCACTTACTGCTTTATGAGTCACACTCCCAATAACAGAACAGCATCAGGAAGAGAAAGTTGGCAATGCTGTTGAATTTCATTTTCCTCCTTTTTTTTCCCCATCATTTTATCCCCCTTCTGCATAGACTCAAATGTTTTGAATTCAGTGGTGGTAATATTGAATTTCAATTATTCTTCAGAGGGACTAAGTGCAAGTGAATGGACCAAAGGTGTTTCCTGTCTTCGTGCAGTAAGGACACTGGGCTAGAAAAGCAGAGATATCTTCACTCTCAATCTTGCTGATTATTTTCATCATGGAGAAAGATAAATGTTTAATTTATTATCTGTCCCTGATAGTTCTCAGACACTTACATAAAGTTACAAAAATTATTTCAATAATCACCAATGGCCTCCCACCTCTTTTCTGCTGCTTTTTCATGAATCTCACATTCTTCTGATCAAAGAGCTGGTGTCTTTCAGATTGTATACATATAGATTATAATCACAGCACCCAGCAAGGATTCTGCAGTCAGCTCTTATCACATGCTTTATAAGATGCAGAAGGGAGAAGCTGGGGTTTAGTGGTTGGCCTATAAAATCTAACATGTAAACACTGAACAGACTGAACTAGGTTATTCTCTGCTAAATCTAGCCAGTCCATTAGTCACTGACATGATCAGAATTGTTAGAGTTATGTTTCCATAATGCCATAAAACAACAAATGGATTTCAGATACCAAACCTGAATATCTTCAGTCAAAATAGAAAGCCTATCTGGGAAAAAAAGTAAAAATTGTCTTTTAACAAAGAAATGCCTCCAAAACTGCCCAGTACTGCTGCCTTCCTAAAATAGAGTAATTAGATGTGTCCATCATTCACCTGCAGAGGAAGCACTTTAAGCATAGCTAGTAAATAATGGAAATATGGCAATTCTTTCACACTAACTTTTCCTGCTTATTTCCTTTTAGTACAAAACATGTAAAGATGGAAGTGTGCTTGGGGTAACTGTGACAAGGATTGCACTGCTGACACACTGCCAAGCTCTGACCCAGGCATGTGGATACACAGAAGGTATGGAGTGTGCTCCCCTTGGATCATCCTTAAAATCAAGTGGGGATTGTCATTTATTTCACATCAGTCTGCTGTATTTTGTTTTACACAGTCTGGTGCCAAAGGCTTCTAGATTTAAATTTTTTTTTTTTTCATTTGTTCCAGGAAATATGTTCATGTTTAAAATATCTATAGGATAGGTACAAATAATGTCTTAACCAATATAAATCCTGCAGTGGAGATTTGCTTTGAAAGTTAACCTTTGAGGTCATCAGTCATGTTATACTGAAGCTTCCTTCCTTTGAGTGGGTTTGCCTTGGGTCAATGCCATGTTCTAAAAAATAAATTCTGCTTTGTTTTTCTTGGACAGCTGAAACAATTGTGAATGTACTAGATTTCAAGAAGGATGTTGGTTTATGGCATGGAATTCTTACAGTAAGTATATTTTATTATTCTCTCTGAGTATTTGAAAATAAACTAACAACATGCTTAGTGCTGTCACAAACTGGGATGTCCTACAGTTTCTTCTAATACAATTTCTTCTGCTTTGAAAGCAAAATAAATGTCATTTAAATCTTCTCCTAGTGCATTTACCCGTAATGAGCATGGTAAAGATGTCAGTGTATTTTTATGTATCATGTCAAATATTGTGATCCCATTCTTATCATGTTATCTCACCAATATGTGATTTTGAGATCAAACTTTATAGCATAAGCAAATCAAATTAGTATTTTGCACTGTAGGGATATGATCCAGTGGCATAGTTCTATTGCCCCTGACTAGCTTCCCTATCAAAACTCCCACCAAAAGATGTTTTTGCTAATATTAAGTATTCCCAATACTTTAAATTGCATTAATTTTCTACTTGACGTTGGAATGTCTTCCTCAATTGACACGGGAGACAATTGACATATTTTTAAGGATTGTTTCTTAAGGTGCTGTTGCAATCAGTGACTGACAAATTGTTTACTATTCACTGACCATTTTAAGAACAGTAGTCAAGTCTTGAAGGGTCACTGTTTGGGGGGGTCCCATGATTTTGGGGGTCCCCAGGATTCCCAGTGATCTGTTTTTCCCATGCAGTGTTACACTGTTCTCACTATCAAAGTGCAGTAATAACATTTCTGGAGCAGAAATGATTAGGCTTGACACCCGTAAGTATCTAATGTTAAAAAACCATCTTTATCAGTGGTTGAAAGCAAATGTCTAATAGAGCTTTTCTGTGCCTTCCTTTGCTATTAATCTTGTTCTGAACTTCATTTTACTGAGTACTTGCCTGTTTTCCTGTACCTATGCCTGTGCCAGACTGAAAGGATAAAAGATAGTTACATCTTTTGCAGTTCTCCAAGTGTTTAGATGACTAATCCACTGGGACACTTAACCTTTCTTAAACCTAGATTTTCCAAAACAAATACTGTATTTAACCTGAGCTGCTATGAGGGGAAGCATGTTGCCCTGAGGAGATATTTCTAAATGCTAACAAAAAGTAAAGCAGCAGCTCATTTACAGGGTGTTTGTTTGACACTGAGAAATCACTGATGCAATTGATGGGCTCGGACTGAGAGATCAGCTTTGGGTTTATCATTGGTTTCACTCAGCTGGTTTTTCTAAACATCCTGGAACTTTTCATGGCCTTATTGAAAATACTGGAATTAGCTCACCTGGAGAGGGACTAAAACCTCCTTCATTGGGTTTCTGTTAAATAAATTGATTTGTGCTTAGTCTAGGATTTCAATTTCTTTGTCTCCTGTCTTTTAAATAATTTGTGCTCCACTACCATTGGTAGCTTTTAGTCTTCCCAGAGATGGATTTCCATAGACAGATGTCTTACTGCTTTTGTCATTTTTAGTACAGTGTTCATATATATGGCAGTTTATCAGGCTTAGGGATAATATTTAACTACATAGCAAACATGCAGACATTCGTCACCCAATTTTTTTTTTTTTTATTTTTTTCTATTTAGAGTGAACATCTTTGAGTATGAATAGAAAGAAAATGTGCTTTTTCAGTACTGCATAAAAGTTACTATGTGATTAGTATAAATCCTTAATCCTTGATTAAAGCATTGGAAAATGGGTGCCTGTTAATGTAGGTAGCTGGATAGGAAAAGATGAATGCCAGAGCAGAGTGATTTGTATAGATGCCCCTTCCCATAACACAATATGAGTAGTTGCCACAATTTTTGTATCAAACCCTTTTATGTTTTTGATTTCAGAGTGTCATGAACATGATGCATGTCATAAGTATTCCATACTCCTTAATGAAAGTGAATCCTCTGTCTTGGATACAAAAAGTCTGTCAATACAAAGGTAAGGAACAAGAATATACAAAAGTTTGCTTGATAGTCAAAATCAAAAGTACAAATTGATAACACAGCTGTCTATCTTTTCTGTGGTGTGTTAGTAATTTTCTCATTGCTGTTGCAGCAAAAGTTGCCTGTGTGAAGTCCAGAGACATGCACTGGGCGTTGGTGGCACATCGAGACCAGAGGGACATCAACCTCTCCTCGCTGCGGATGCTGATAGTGGCTGATGGTGCAAACCCATGTAAGCTCTGCTGCCCCAGCACAGGACAGAACAGGAAGGGGTTTCTCTCTTGCACTTAAAGCTTCAATCTTCACCCATCTTAGCTAAAATATTTGCAAAATACGCAGTTTGTCTTCTACAAACTGTGTGATATTTATGGAAACAGTAATCAATATGGGATTTTGTTCAAAGTATATTTTTCTTTAGCTCATCCTGAAACAAACTTGATATTCCATATAATGTAAGTTGCAGTAAATCTAGTTTTGTTTAACATCACAGTCATCTATAAAGACTGAACCCATAAAAGTTGAAGCAATGAAGACTTTAAGCTATAGAAAGGATCAGAACATTTGGTCTCAATGATGGTTCTCAGCTGCAGAAGTAACTGAGAATTTTAGAGGAATACTTAAACTACTCTAGAGAAACACATCTGAATCACATGGCAGTTAACAGCATGAGCTGTTTCTCTGTATTATTTAAGATACCAGGATAGAGGTGTTCTGCTTGTTTGTAGTACTTTGGAATTTGTTTGGAATTTCTCAGTTCAATCCTTAACTTCCCTCATCCTGAAAAAGAACACTGCAATGAAATTGATACTGTAAATCTAGCAGTAATGGCTTTTCTATGTAAGCATAATGAAAAGATTTCATGTTTAAAAATTAGTTTTTATTCCCTGTACACATATACACAACTGCTTATACATACATACATCTATCTATATATAGTTGTAGCAGCTATGATGTATTTCCTAGTGGACAAGGATCCTTTTAAAATTATTTTTCCTGAAAAGCCTATATATATTGAACAGTAAATTTGCAGTTTGAATAGCATCACTTCAGAAATCAAATTATTTTTCTCTCTGATTATTTTTTTTTCTTTACCCCAGGGTCCATTTCTTCCTGTGATGCATTTCTCAATGTCTTCCAAAGTAAAGGTCTAAGGCAGGA
>VYZP01083929.1:0-10813 GCA_013400635.1 Hypocryptadius cinnamomeus | reverse complement strand
TATATATTTTTATATATATATATATATATAAAATGGTATGTGGATGACAAATATATATATATACATACAAATATATACACGTGTATATGTGTGGGTGTGTGTGCATATATATGTATAAAAAATACATGGATCCACCCTTCTCATTCCAAAAGAGCTTAATTTTAGCTGCTATCTTTCATGAATTAATAATACTGTTATTTTACTCATTTTTCAGCATCTATCTTTCTCGATCAGATTTTGTTCCTAAGCTAACACTTCAGACTACAAATCCTTAGGAGAAGGGATTCTCAAAAAAGAAAAACAAACAGTGAAGTCTGATTACAAAAAAAATGTTGTGCGAAATTACGGCTTTTTCAAGAATCACTTCTAATTAGTCTTCTAAATCTAGGATGGTGCAGGACTTCATAAAATGAGTGGAAAATGCTATATATTGTCCACAATACAAAAGAGGAAGACCATAAGCTACCTAAACAATTAAAAAACTCATTGGTGTTACTTCATCTGTTTGTAAGGTTTCAAAACAAGCTTTTAGTTAGGGGAGAAAACACAAGTTTCCAATGAAAATGGAGTGTGGTAGAGAAGACAATATAACTTGGTAAGCAGAAATTAGTTCACCCTAATATTGCACTTTAGTAACCCAGCTGAAGGTGGGTTACTAAACCACATTAAGGTGCTAGAACTGACTTCCTCATGGCTCCACTTAACTATTTACTAAATTGCCACATGGAAACTGATTAGCTCAGCTCCAAAAAACAAGCACTAGTACAAGAAAAAAAAATGGTCTCATAAGTAAAGAACTTGAGGTAGAAAGTTACTCATGAAGGCCCTCAAGGAACAAAGCTCATCCTGTTTCATGTACCCTTCAGTAGCCTTGGTGAAAACCCAGAACTCTGCCACAACCTATGCAGGTGACAGAAAGTTGAGAAGCACCACTAATACAAATGAAGTTAAATTATGCAGGAAGAATCAAAAGACTCTGAAGACCAGAATTATAAACAGCCAGAGGAAATGGGTATAAACTGCTCATAAATAAATATATATCATAGATCGTAGATTTTAGCAAAAATTAAATCTGAAACATTGGAGTGACAAGGATCTGTTCCACCGCAACAACATTCCTAAAGAAGATGCATGAAGTACCCCAAAGGGCCACTTACAACAGCTGGGTTATGAAAGGAATAACTGCTCCATGAGGTAGGTGGTGCTGATAGCAGGGAGAGAGACCAATTGACCAACGTGACTCCTTCCAGTTTCAGATCCCCAGGATAGCCATGTTCATGCCAGCAGCAAGCACTTGAGCGTCCCATTGAGGCTGTCGGCTTTCAGCAGCCCTGGGGCTTTCACCAGAGCCTCTCCCGTGCCTGATGCTGTGCACGTGCTGCAGCACTTCTCTATCAGTGCAGCCCCTGGTACCACACACCCCAAAGCGCTCTGCTAGTGGTGCATGGAGCTCCAGCAGGGTGTGCCCCTACCAGGAGTGAAGGACATCAGCTGATCATCAGGTCTCAAAACACTCCCACACTGAATCTGGGGCCTGGGAAGAAAGGGATTACTCCCTTCCTACTTTAAAGGAATAAAAAATGATAAAAGCATTTAGGTGAAAATGCAGATTTTAAACAGCTGCTTGATGCAGCAAGAGAAGGCAGGCTTTCTTTCCTTGTTTCATTTTGTGTACTAGATATTCATCATACTGATGCTTGAGGGAAGGTATGCAATAAAATTACAGCTTTCTGGGCATCAAAATGTCTTATTAAGGCTTTGTGAAGCATGCACACTATAACTCAGAAGCTTAGGCTCATTGGTATGGGTAAATTCCCCATATGACAGTCCCAACTGCAGTCTCTGAAGAACAAAGCCAGATCGCGTTGTAAACCCTTTGTCACGATGGCATAAGCAATATACTCCCTCCGAGAAACTCTTCTCCATGAAAAACTACCCCCCTGTGTAGAAAAAAAAAAAAAAATAAAGGATTCATGACTTAGCTCAATGGGACCATAAAATGAGTACAGTAAAGAGGGCAACATGAGCCAAACAGACTGAAGTAAACCAGGAGACAGTCTAATCCTAGTTTTGTTATTGCCTTACTATATGTGACAGTCAGGTCTCAATTTTCCCACCAGTAAAATGACAATAATGTGACTTTCTTTTTTTAAATTTATTTTCTTGATTTTCTGAAGAACTTTGTAATTCATAGCTCAAAAATCAAAAGAAAAACAGTAAGATCAAGGAGCACTGAGAAAACATATGACAGTGATCCAATAAGAATGTCACCCTGCTGCACAAGACAATATCAGAAATGTCATGCCCCAATGCAATAAGAGTGGGTGTTCATGGATTGCATCCTGAGAACTAGGACATTTGTCACTGCTGTATACTGACCCCAGGTCACTTCACTGAAAATTACTGCAAGCACTAAAAATTCACTGGATTTCCCAGAAAATACTGGAAAGAATTTAATGCATTCTCTGTATTATTTAATGGAAAACAAAGAGTGTTACAATTTTCACAGAATCACAGAATATTCTGAGTTGGAAGGGACCTACAGGGATCATTGAGTTCAACTCTTAAGTGAATGGCCTGTACAGGGACTGACCCTATGACCTTGACATTATTAGCACCATGCTCTAACCAACTGCACTAATTAATGAGAAAATGATCTGATTTTAGCACACCATATTCGTATACCAGTTGTTCTCTAAATATCTCACATCTGCTGCATTAATGTGGGCAGTATGGAAGTCCACAGCTTGAGGAACGGGACAGATTGTCCTCACACACAAATCCTAACAGGAAGGTTACCCCAAGCAGGTCTTGGTACTGACTCCCACTGTAATTGCTGTACTCTGGAATTCAATATTTTAAAGTCATCAGCAAACAAAAGAAGCTGATATATCTAAGTTCCTCAACTAAATTTTTCCCTTTATTTGAAAACTAACCAGGCTGTCCTTAAAGTTTTTCATCTAGCTTTCTTTATAGCAGTTTCACCAAGGTTTAACTAACTCCCAGAAATACTTAAGAGATCCTTAAAAGCCAAGAATGTATCCTTAATATTTTTTACATCTGCCACAGACCTTCACCTGTGGTACTATTTCCCATACCTGCAATGTGAATCCAGGAAATAAATTGACCAGAATTTCCATCTCCAATTATTTCAGAGTAACAGAAAACTGGATCTCTGATAGACATAATCTGATGTAACAGGAAGTGGGAAAGAGAGAATATGAGGCTTGTTTCAAAGTGATTTACAACACAGCAGGAATGTCAGTGTCAGTGTACAGCATTCTTTATTTTCATGGTGCTGTCAAACTAAGTAAAATGCACTGGAAGTCAGAGGAAAATAAAAGCTGCATATCTGGAAGACACATTCACAAGATTTTGGTACCTTAAATTTGGCAGGTGGCTGTTAGAGTGAAACCACATATTAGAACCAAATGGGCTTTAATATTGCATCTGTCTGCGACAAAGCAACATCTCCACATGCCCCAGTTCTCCTCTTAAACTGTGATCTCCAACACAAGTAGCAGCCAATACTTCCATCCTCAAGGGTTTTCTGAAAAGTGCATTTTCATATGTATGTTATGAGCACATGTGAAAGCTTAAAGAAAATAGACCAGATGCTGATTTCATTTATACTGGATGAAATCTTAAAAGGCTTCAGTGCTTCTACACTTAATTTTCCACGGTGTAACCACAGCAGACTTCTGGCCACTATCTGTTTCTCCTAAAAGGAAACCATACACCAGGATTTTTAGGGTAAATGGCATTGCTCCTGACATGTTTATCACTTCAGACTAAAAACAAATCCTACCTTTGAAAAAGCCAATGACCAATATAACCAAATGTTTTCAGAGAGCAGGATACTGGCCATTCTTTATAGCTAAACACATGGGTAAAACACAGAAATGACAGCGGATGTTTATGGGAACATAATTTATGGCAACAATGCAAAAGGAAATAACAGAGACACTCTCTTCCACCTAAGACTGCTGTCATTCTGGATTCATACTGCTTTCTTCATGTTTTGCTCCATCTGTGCTTTTGTGTCTGTAAACACTTTTCAAAAGATTTCACTTTGTCTACACAGGTGCCTAAATTTAAGTCTGTCAAACAACTTTGTAGAGTAAATAGCTCTGAGGTAAGACTCCTCCAAGGGCTCACAAGCACAAAGGTATCACCTCTGCCTCTGGAAGTCCCTAACCTGAAGTTTCACTGGGTTTATCTTAGATTATCCTGCTGACCCACTTTCATAAGTTTAGATATCTCCAGTGATTTCCACATGACTCTCTGGCCTTCAGTAATGCTTCCTAGCAAACTTTTTCTTCTGACAGGTCAAGAAAGCTTCACTCTTAGACTGTCTGCAGTTTTGCTGACAGGCAGGAAGTTAACTTCCTTTGAGCTACAGAATAAGCAGCTCATATTTTTTAAGAAGAACCAACTTGGTATTACTGTGTTTCAAGGCTGCAATAAACACCTCAAACTCTGTCAGGCCTGGTGGTAAGAACCAAAGCCTCCTTTCAGTACTGGCTAAATTCCCACTGGGTTCATTCCTAATTGAGACCACGCTCATATAGACTGACAGAAAGTTTCTCAGAGCAATGAATGTAAAATTCTGCTCCCGTATCTCAAGGGTGCTGTTTTACATAAATATGCATATGTATTTGCATACATGTTCCCCTTCCTGCAGAGATGGGTGGGTCACACTGCAAACAGTGCTGAAATATAAGCCCATTTGAACTGTTGGCAAGCACTGAAGTTATAGAAAAAAATTATGTGCAGCTATTTCATAAGCATTTATCCAGTAGATAAATACATATTTATGCATATATATTTTTTTCCCTGTGAAATACAGAAAATAGTCAATACAAGAGGGCATTCAAGGATGTCACAAGACGGCTGCACATGCCAGAAAAACAGCAGCAAATACAAACCAAGGATGCTCCAAGCGATGATAATTTGTGACCCAGAGCCAGTGCACACTGGGACAGATGAAAACAACTTGCTCCAAAGCTGCTACTGGGGATCTGACATGTTTATCTATTTGGCCCACATGGGGCTGTGTCTTCTAGCACTGACAGCTCCTGCAGGTTGGCAGCTTTTCAAAAGCTTGTCAGGCCTTGATAGCATTCCTATTCCCGCGGAGCTGGGCGGGTCGCGCTGCGGATCACACCGTGATAATCGCGCTGACATGTAACCCCGCGTGCACTGTTAGCACAGCCACAGAAAGGGGCACCACTGCTTTGCAGATATTTACCCACTGTTTACCCAGCTGACAACATTTTGTATTTCCTATTTATTTAGCTTAAGGAGTAAAATAGAAAAGGCTTTAAGCAAACTCACGAGAAAATTCTATGTACTAAAGTAATGTTTCCAGCAGGATCCCAGAGCCTGGTGTTCCTACAGAATTTCTTCTCCAGCTTTCCAGCCTCTCATGCTATTAAACATCCTTTTGTTTTACACAGCACTTCTGGTGGTAATGGCATAGAGGCCTTCAGTAGAACTGCTTTCTGTCACTGATCATCTTTATTTTACCCACAGGAAGAAATCACAATTCTTCCAGTTTGCAAACAGCTTGCAGAATTTGTCAGGCATGTGAGGATCTTTCAAAAAAAGACTATGGCACTTAATAATGCTGCTCCAGCAACAGAAGCTAAAGGCTTCTGTACAGGAAAACTTCAGAGAAAATATATCCCTGCTACTGAAAGATAATTATCCATTGCTATACTTTATATGTTTATTGACTACAATCACTTTAGCTTTCTGCATTTGCCTGTCATCCTGGAAGACTTGCTTATTACACTGTGGTACTTACTGTTGCTTTATAATGAGGTTTGCCAGCACTGGAAACCGGACAGACTTTTTTTTAAGCTTCCAGCTAAGGAAGTTTTCAACCTATTACACAATAAATTGAATAACAACTACAATGATTTAAGAAATTGGGACTCCAGCAGAACTATTGATTTATTTCATAAGGAAAAATACACCAGGAAATAAAGCCATAACTTAATATATGTAAGTCAAATGAACTAATTTAGGTAAATAAATAGGTTTTAAAAAGGAAGTTATTAAATTATATATATGTATACATTAGAGAAGGGAGCAGGATATAATGCTTTGGATGCTTCCTTGGATACTGTTCCAGAAACATCTTAATACAGAGCTTCAGACTCTAAAATATAATCTTGCCAAGTAATTATATCCACATATGGGAATAAATTGTTGGGGATTCTGACTTGGCTTTTGGAGGTATCAGTAGCTCCTAACAAAACAAATATCTGAAATTGAGAGCTTTATTAAAATAAGATGAATCTACCCA
Organism: Hypocryptadius cinnamomeus; assembly: GCA_013400635.1. Classification (NCBI taxonomy): domain Eukaryota; kingdom Metazoa; phylum Chordata; class Aves; order Passeriformes; family Zosteropidae; genus Hypocryptadius; species Hypocryptadius cinnamomeus. The sequence continues at coordinate 4,500 of VYZP01083929.1, read as the reverse complement.
GCACAGAGCATTCTAAAGTTAATGTTCAGCTATGTTTTAAAGAAAGGAAACCCTAAACTATGAACAATCTGGCATTCTAGTCTCAAAGTTGTTATACCTCTCTTGCCCCCTCAGCTTGCTTTTAACACTCCTTCCTCAAAGTCATTAATAAACACATCATTTACAGTCAGAAACTTATTATTCTAATCAATTTCTACTCATTTTAGTGGCTGTGTATAAGCAGATTAGTTTTTCCAGACGACTCGTACTCCAGAGGAGTACAAAGGACACACTTCAGACCCTTGTAGTCCCAACATGTGTGGTTTCCTCACGCTGGGAAAGGCTGGAAGGGAGCCGCCTGGCCTGGAGCCAACCCAAACTACGGTCAGTCTAAACACAGCACCAGCAAATGCTACTTTCTGACACTTCCCTGCTACTGTAGAGTATCCTCCAGCATCCTCCTCAGCACTGAGATTTATACACAGCTCCTCAGGCTACTTCCTTCACCTCATCCCTTCCTTTCACTGACAAGATTCAACCAGCTAAGCAGAGTGGAATTAAAGAGAAACATTTGTGTGACACTGCCTTATGTTACCTGGGCATTTATGCAAGAAGATACATTTATAAAGTTGTTGAATGCCCACAGAGGCCTTGGAAATCATCACACCAGGATGCTCTGCAAGGCTTCTCAAGTCAGTTCTTCCCACTTAGATATATTTTGCTTTTTTATATTTGTTTTTTTCTAAGAAGTTAAATATTATCCGAATAGTTAAACTGTTATTAGTTTACTACTAAAAGAAGTAGAAGTATTTGAACCTGCACACATATTTAGTCTAGATATGCAAGTGGTTAGGAATTTTATTCCCTCCTTTCAGGTTACCACAGATATGTAAGCATACATTCTCTGTTCATCTTAGGAAATCCAAATTTTCCTTCCAAATACAGAGTCTTTTCTCTGTAACATCTATACCACTGTCCGACTGCAGGTTAGTTCTCCCAGCTCTGTGTTCTGCTCTTCTTGGAAAGCACAAGGTCCATAGTGATCAGTGGGAGCTTGGCCAAAGGCAAAATGTCACCAGCTTGGACTGAGGGGTGGCTCACGCAGGGTGCTGCCACCTCCAGCAAGGTCTGGGCTCATAAAGCCCCACTGAACATAATGTGAAGTGACAGCACTCAGCATCTCTCAGGAGGCAAGCAGCATCCCACAGAAACAGAAGTCTGCTTTTCACACAAACAAAATTTGTTTTCTACAGAAAGCCTACACCAAAAATCAGTTTGTAGTCTGAAAATTTGCAATTATAATTAGCAGTGCTGTTATTAATGCAATATCCTGAGGAGATGGTGAATTTTGAGTCAGTTACTGAGATGACAGAAGCAAGTTAAGTGCTTGATAAAGCATCCCAGGAAGAAATTTCCTGAAATACTCAGAATCTGAGTTTTACAAAAACTGGCATGTGCAGCATTGCTGAAGTCAAGATAAGAAACAAGATATTCTGCCTGGTACTGTATCTCTTCTGTACAATGACAGCAAGTGTTGCTCTCAAACATGTGGGCAAAATACTCTCTTGTTCCACCTGTTCAGCCCCTGCCTGCAATCGCATTAATTCAGGGTCAGTTACCTCTTCAGAGCTGGCAGCAGAACACAGTAATTTAAAACCCCCCTCTGGTGCCTAAAGAAAATACCAAACACAGCTGAGAATTCAAATTTTCTTCATATCTGGAAGAAGCAGGAAACCAGTTTTTATGTGTTCCCGTGCAAGCATCTGGTTTTCACTCATAGCAGTCAACTGCACTTACAAAAGCCCCAGTTCACCATGTCTGCTAGAAATATTGAAGGCTAAATTGTCATCTTATTATCTCAATTTAACACATTGTCACTAGGCACTACCGCAGATCCCAGTGGAAGCCTTTCCTATCACTAGCAATTCTAGATATTAACAAAAATGCTAAAATTGCCGCTTACATTTTACTATCATTTAAACCATCCAAATTGCCTCTGCTCTGTTCAGTATTACAGTAAGGCAATCCCAGAGATGCCAGGAAGCAATGAAAGAGCTGTCTTCAGTTATTTCCTTCCAAATGCTTTTAAATGAGGAAGGTAAGCATGACCAGAGGAGTTGAGAAGTGAACACTCTGAGCTACATGTTTCCTGTTTGCTGATATTTTGATGCTCTTTTCATGCACTGCAGAGCTCTTCCACATAGCTAATCTCCTGCAGGTCATCAGTCACAGAGGAGATCATATAGCGTGAGAAATTCAATTGATTAAAGATAATATGTGTAACTGTGGAAGGTGAGATTATCAAATATTGGTAAATTGAATTGCACAACGAATCTGCAGTTACCCAGTGAAGAAATAAATAAATAAAAACACAAAACAAAACAAACAAAAAAGGAATTTAACAAAAAGGTTTAGGAGGTAAACTCTGTGGAAAGAGCACTGACCTTTTTTACATTTTTGTTTACATCAACCAAGTTGAGCTGGAAGATGTGGTCCTTTGTCCCGACTAGCAGCCGGCCCCTCTCTTCATCTAGCAGCAGGGTTCGAAAATCAAGCCCCTCTGTTGAGCCCAGGAATGGGATGCAGCTGTTTGAAAGCAGCAAGTCTGTGGGAAAACGAAGAAAATCTTTATAATCAAAATGTTTATATATGACTCATCAGTGTCTTTTATAAATATATGCAACCAGCATGGAGTACACCAGTGAGATAAGTGCAGTCTTGGAGCGTGTCTTTCCAGAGTCATAATACAGTTCCTGCTAACTTTGGGATTCTCTGGTTTGTTTGTTGGGTTTTTTTACTTCCAAATTGGGCAATATTTACTTTCACAAAGTATTTTTCTATGCAAAATTTTCTTAATAAATTATATGTATGGCACAGAAGAATCAGAAATTCAACATAAATTAGAAACCATGAAAGACAGGTATTTTCAAAATGTGTGCTATATCTTTCACTCTAAGAAAACGAATTATGTTTCTATTATCATACTCATGGATACACATGCTCAAGGATCAATACCTCACCATATTTGGTGCTCCAAATATAAAGCAGCAAAGAAGGTCAATGCCAGCCAAGAATAATTAGGAGCAGGAAATAGTGGGTAGGGACATTTGAAGGTCATCCAGTTCAACTCTCTCAGTATGAGGAGGAACATCTTTCACTAGATCAGGTTGGTCACAGACCCACCTAACACGGCCATGGACACTTCCAGGGATGGGGCATCCACAACTTCTCTGGGCAACCTACACCAGTTTCTCACCATTCTCATAATAGAAAATGTCTTTCTTATATCCAGTTTCTTGAACTGGCTGACCCAGAACTGAACATAGGACTGCAGGCAGGATCTCACCAGAGCAGACTGCAGCGGCAGAATTCCCTTCCTCTACCTGCTGAACACACTTCTTGTGATACAGCCCAGAGTACAGCTGGCTTTGCAGGCTGTGAGCACACACTGCTGGCTCAAATCCATTTTTTACCAGTATCCCCAAGTCCTTCTCTGCAGGGCTGCACTCAACCTATTCATCACACAATCTATCCATCGTGCAGTCTGTGTTGATATCAAGGATTGCCTTGACCCAGGTATAGAACCTTGTACTTGGCCTTGTTGAACTTCACATCACTTAAACAGTCCCCTTCTCCAGCCAATCAAGGGATCTTCAAAGATAATTTATTCCAATTCAGTGAGGATGGTATAGTAAGGGGAATATCCAGTAGCAACACCTCTAAGATCCCTATTAAAATGAAAAATTTGACACTAAAGTTTTACTGTGAATTAACAATAGCTTCAAATCTCTTTAAAAATGTAATTAAGAAAAAAAAGTGCTCTGTGAAACTAATAAAAGAATCTATAAAGCTGCAAAAAAGCAAAAGGGCTGTAAAATAAAAATTTTGTAACATTCTGCCTAATGAATACGCTGTGGAAGCAATTCTGGATGAGGACACAAACAACATATAGAAAAGAGCACAAGGATAGTTAAGTCTTGTAGGGTAGTCATTACTTCGGGGAAAAGAAAATAAACATATGAATCAGTTCTTCCACAAGCAAACTCTCCAAGCTAAACTATTTGGAAACCATCAGACAGAAGGGCAAATCCTGTATTTAATTGAACGAAAAACTAAGGGTATTTCCACCTTCCTGGCACTGGATGGACAATGTAGCATGCCTACTAGAAAAGACAGGTTAACTGTGAAAATCATTTGGACATCCTGATCACGATGAAAATTAGGGCCATTTGGAGAAAAAGTCCTGGATGAAATAAAGGGAAAAAACCCCATCCAAACATTTTTCACAAAGGCATCTCACAAACCATGTGACAGGCAAAAAAATATCAAGTTCTGGTGCTGGCGAATAAACAGCATTCTGGGAGGAAAATTATTTTATCATTACTAATCTGACCAACTGGAATATAATTATGACAATTATGTTGTGGCTCAGTCACTTCGACTAAGTTTGTGTGCATTTGTCTGGCTCAGTGCAGGGCGTTCTTAAGGTGCAATCTGAAAACAAATTGTCGTGTATTGCCA
>VYZP01083914.1:0-11664 GCA_013400635.1 Hypocryptadius cinnamomeus | reverse complement strand
GTCATTGGAGTCTTTGTTTATATAACATTCTGTAAAATTTAGATGTCAACATTACAACAAATCAACAAAAAGATCCAAGAACAGACCAGAACGGTCTAGAATACATGAGAAATGAAAGGAGAATTGTAAAGTAGCAAAGAAATACAGGACCTAATAAATCATAAGCAATGAAGGTAAGCCAAAGAGATTTAGCAATCATCAGTTTCTCCATGACACTTTTTATTTTGCCTGCTAGAGAGACGACATACACAAAGTCTCATTTCAATTCTAGCTTTCCTTCACTTTTGGATCTGCAGATTCATTTGACCAGTCTGTCACTGTGACACTAAATAACACTGTTCTGGAAATTTCCCAGCAAAATATTGTTTGTTTTGAGCTGGGAAGTGAGATGCTGATGCTATCAGAAGTGTTTATGGTGACCTATAAACATTACTGCTGACATTTTACCTAGAAAAATTTTTAAGTTCCTAAATGGCTGACTAGGGATTGATGATCCCTTTTTCCTCCTTCAGCTCCATTTTTTGTAGCTTTGCTATTTCAGAGCTGCCCACAGTTGGGAGTATTTTCTGGAATGTGCAAGGCCCAGCTGAGGTCCCTTTGTTGAACTGGTTGGAAGGCATAACCATCAAACTATTAGCCTAACTGATCTCTCATGTATGTGCAACTCCTCCTTATAACAAATATTCCAACAAACAAATACTTAAGTAGGGGACACATTTTCAACAGTCTGCTCCAAGAAACATTTCTACACACACATATCTAAATTCTGTGATGTATTTATGTAATTGGACAGCTCCAAAGATGGAAGGGAGAGAAGCTCCAGCACAGCCATCAGCAGCTGTTGCACCACCAGACACATGAGAGCAGGGATGTCCACATGGTTTTTCCTCATTTTAATCCATGACAAGAACCATGCACAAGAATGATGAAACATGGGGTCAGTAAGAAGCAAAAGGCAGAAGATGAAGTAACCCTGTTGGACTTAGATGGAACCTGAAGCCAGTGGGCAGCCAAAATCTGTCTGCTGAGGTAGAAGGGAGGAGCGGGACAATGGAAAGTAGTCAATCTCCTTCAGCTTGGAGACTGAGTCTTTGCATCCATGGGAATGGGTTCTTTAGCAGTTTCTCAGTACTAACAACTCAACTGCTTTTTCTTCTGACCTACACATTAACAGCAGGGAGCTGAGGGGTTTGAAAAGTGCCTAAATAATTTGACTGAAAAAAATTAAATGGAGTTAAAAGCATCACTTGGCATTTAAAATAATTTAGTAATTAAAAGTCATCACTCAAGCATTTTCAGGGTCACCCTCTTAAAGCAAAAGAATGAATCTTAAGAGCAAGTTTTAGAATCCTACTTAATTTTTCTTGAATAAATCTCGTCCAAAATAGATCTTTCAGAAATAGATGACCTAACCACTATATTTTAATCAACAGCCATTTGAAATGAACATTTCAAACCCTCACACTCTACATGCAACATGGATATCTCAGGAGAAAAAAAGTCCCCACAGATAGCTTTGAAATTATGACAATTTGAACACACCATCCATATTTTGAAATGCAACCTCATAATTTCCTCTGAGCCAACCCATTTACTATAGTACCAGTGGCCAAGAGTGGCTGCCCACAAGACTGACAACACAAATGCCCATTGATCCCTACAACTCTTACTCAAATAGATAATTCAGCCATTACTGCCTTCTCTCCTGCACAAATTACAAGACAGTGTAAGAGATACCCAGATTATTCTTATTTCCTCCCCCTCTAAAAGTTATTTTTTACATCCTCTACTAATTTCTGGATTACTGAAGAACATAGCTGGTAATTTCTCATAGGAATATTTTTAGTTTTGCCCTAAGACTAGTCAGAGAAAGTAAAGGGACCCTCTCTGTACTTGAATTAATGTTTCTTGGTTTGCCACAAATGCTGCTTCCTTGCTTAACTTTATGAAGAGAAACTGGAATTATCTTTCATGGTCTTACTGCACATTGCTGACACAAACTGGTTCTAACCAGTGACAAGATCAGATCAAACAAACATGTTACGTTTCTAAAAAATGCTCTTCTTACCCACACAGGAAGTTTGAAAGGGGTAAAAAAATACATCCTAGTGAAAATCAGATGTCTTTAATACATGACATTAATTTAATCGGATTTTTAAAATTGAAATTAACACTGAGAAACTGAGGGGAAGTAGCTCAGCCTACTTTCTACTAGACAGCGTAATATTTAAATGGTTTGTAGGAGATAATAATACCATAAAAACTAAGCTCAGCCACCCAGTGCCCCCTGCTCCAAGGCAGGCTCTGGGTTTGTGCAAGCAGTTCTTCTATGCTTTCCTGAGGTGCTCATTTGCTGAAATGTGTTCTTAAGAAAAGGCTGAAAAGAGGGATATCAAGTGTTGGTAACTACTTGTTTTTTTCTCCTTACTGAGACATTCACAAGGTGATTACAGCTGGACAAAATTATGTCAATTTGACACTACACAATTTTAAGAAAGATGTAGCAGAGCTGGACCCTCCTCTAATTTTCCCCCTCCTCCCACTCCCACAGACAGCACAGCATTAATTGCACTTGCCACTCACCTGATTTTTAAGTTTAAGGCATTTCAAGAAGATTGTCATTTACAGCCTGCAGTTCAAGTCTGTTATTCCTTTTGCAAAAGCATCAGCTATATTGAACTGGAAATATCACCCTCTAACTATTTATTAAAATACAGTTTTAAAGGAATTCTCAGATTTTTGTTGCTAACTGCTCACTTGGGTTGAAATGTGATGCACTTGTTGGCAGTGTAGCCCCAGAGGGACTGCAGTGAGACAGACTTACTCAAGCTTCACTTGAACACAGAAATGAAAATCAATAAACAATTTGAACTTCTCAGAAGAGAATTTTTCTCCTCTAATGAATATACAAGCTTGGTTACAGCTTAATTTAAAGATTGAATTTAGTGTGTGTTTTTTCCCTGCACTAGGAGCATGACAAACACAAGCTTCAAGTGACATGTCCCAAAGGGAGACTTATTGTTTAAAAAAGTGGGGAAAAAAAAGAGAAAAAAAAAGTGAGCAGATACAAAACAAAAAAGATTCTTAGTCCCATGAGAGGGAGGTACTTTAAAAATAAGGAAAATGATATGCAGCTGCAAAACAGATCTCCTTTGTGACTGTAGAGATAACTAAACTTTAAGCTTCTGGTGGGTCAAATTTCATAATGTATGTATTTTTATTTGCTTTTATAAGTGACTGCAAATGGGGTCAGACCACAGTGCATAAATGTGGTTGTAAATTCTCTATTAGTTTGAGGATGCTTGAATGCAGCATGTGTTTCATGGGTTAGTTTCTCACACACACAAAAATCAGATCTATTTATAACTTTTGCTTTCAGTATTGGAGTAGGTTTATATTGCAATTTCTTTAGAAATTAATAATATTAATAAAGAAGATTACTGTAGAATCAATGTTTTCAAAATAAGACATGCTTGCACGCAGTATTAACTATCAGAGGGGAGAGAGCTGGGATGAGCTGCTGCACTTTCGTTTTTCAGAATTTCTGCAGAGTTGTTAAACTAAACAGCTTTTGCCATCTGATAGTCTTGGCTAAGCAATTAGTTGAAAGCCACAGAAGTGATTGTGTACAGCATTTTAGTCTTCAGCTCAACAAGAAACAGATTTGACTTGGAAACCTAGATCTCATCTGTGCAAACTGGAAACCAGATAAATCAGGTCTTATATACAAGTTCATATCAAATAAGTGACAAAATAAAAAAAGAGCTCTTTTTCAAAAACTGTTCTAAAAATACAGTGTTTTCTGGAAAAAACCCCAAACCTGTGGGAATGAAGATGAACAGATTTACCTGATAGTATAAATTTCAATCATCTGGTTGCAGTTTCTATGCTGCGTAGAGAATATATTTAGGACATTCACATAGATAACAGGTAGATTGACTTTCCAAACCAAACCAGTTAGAGCCACATTTTTGTTACTATATTTAAAAAATCTGAAATTTCTTTATCCCCTGAACTCTTTTTCATGTTTGTAATCTTAACACCCCACTCAAAGGGATCTCTAAAGCTTTTCATTTAAACTACAATTATTCTTTTGTCTACTGGGAACCCAGTGCAAAGATGATGTCCTGTGTGCAAGAAGCAAGCAAGCTGAATATTAATTAATGAACACTACTTAATATGCAGAAGAAGAGAAGCAACAATCAGTTGTGAGCCCTTACATATTAACTGGTAGATCATTGTTATTCTGGGAGGCATCATAAGGCCAAATGCAGGTTACAACTAGTTTAGAAAATCTCTTTAATTAAGAAACGTGGAAGTTTAAGTCTCATTTTAAATATCCTATTGTGGCCATAAAAGACATCATTAAATGGTGTGATGGTGTAGCACTTTTAATGCAGTCTGAGGTGGTGAACTGGACTTCAGCTGTTATTCCATTTGCAGTGTAATCAAATAAACAAGCAAAACACTGAATTTTCACTATTTTTCCTAAGATTATAGAATAATTACAGTTGAAAAAGACTGCTAAGATCATTGAGTCCAACCATTAACACAGCAACTCCATGTTCACCATCGAAGCACATCCCCAGGCATCACATGAACCCATTTTTTGAACACTTCAGGGATGCCGATCCCACCACTCCCCTGGGCAGCCTGTTCCAATGGCTGACCTACCTTTTCAGTGAAGAAATTATTACATCCAATCTAAACTTCTCTTATGCATCTTGAGGCCATTCCCTCCTGATCCATCACTTGTTATCTGGGAGAAGAGACTGTCCATTCTCACTGCACCCTCCTTTCAGACAACAACAAGATCCCCCCTGAGCCTCCTTTTCTCCAGACTAAACTCCAGCTCCCTCAGCAGCGCCTCACATGACTGACTCTCCAGACCCTTCACCAGCTCTGTTGCCCTTCTCTGGACTCTCTCCAGAACCTCAGTGTCTTCCTTGCAGTGAGGGGCCCAGAACTAAACACAGGATTTGAGGTGGGGCCTCACCAATGCCCAGTACAGAGGGAAAATCCCTCCCCTGGTCCTGCTGGCCACTCTATTGCTGGTACAGGCCAGGGTGCCATTGGGCCTTCTTGGCCACCTGGGCACTGGCTCATTCGGCTCAGTCAGCTGTCCACCAGCACCCCAGGTCCTTTCCACTGGGCCATTTTCCAGCCACTCTGCCCCAGCCTGGAGCTTTGCAAGGGGTTGGTGTGACCCAAGGCCAGGACCTGGCCCTTGACCTTATTGAACCTCATAAAATTGGCCTTGGTCCATTGATCCAGATCCCTCTGCAGAGCCTTCCTGCCCTTCAGCAGAACAACACTCCCATCCAGCTCAGTGTTATAAACCTGCTGAGAGTGCACTTGATCCTCTCATTCAGGTCATTGTTGCAGAGAAACAATTTTTTCTTTTCTTAAGGACATGTGAAGGCCATGAACAGACAAATCTCCATGAAACACCTCCAAATAGGTGGATCAGGAGTTTTACAAGCAGTAGTCATGGAACTATTGTTTGTCACTTTCTACAACAATTCGCAGCTTTGCAGAAGAGAGGAAAATATGAATGCTATGGTCCAATATTTTTTACTTTGCTAAATTAACAGAAACAAAAAGAACACTTCCATCAGTAAGTCTCTGGGCCCATTGCTGAAGGAAACTGGCCTCCTTGTTGCCGTTTATCAGATGGAAAAAAGATTGTGAAAAGATGAGGTGTGATCTAAAGCTACTGCTGAGGCCAGCATCAGAGGAAAATAAATATGTCTTTCCAGACATGGTCTCTACACTCATCAATATTGCTTTTCCTGTTAACAAATTAACAGAAAAATTTATATGAATTAAACTTTCCCTATATTAATGAAACCCATGAATATTGAAATCACAAGGAGAATACATCTTCATAAGATTCCTACTTCAAATTTTGCATGTCTGATGACAGGGGTTCTGCAGGTTTTGTTACTGCATGGAACCACACAACAAATAAAACTGAAGTCATCCATTGTAGTGCATTATTTCACTACAAAGTGCATTGTAATGAAAGGAACATCATCTGTTTGCAGATCTATTTCTTGCAATATGCTTGACTGTGAGACAGGAAGAATCAAATTCAGTTCTCAACTGTATGCAAGGTTAAGTACTGATGACAACACTTCTTTTTAGGAAAGGACGCAGCAGTGCACAGTGATTCAGCTTTTTATCCTGCTCAATGAGTTATATGAGACTTTCCTGCACTTGCTGTACACAAAACATTTTCCTGCTACATTACACAAAAATACATTTCTGTTTGCTGATGGTAAAATGCTTCTCTGCCAATACACAACTTCTCTCTGAAGCAGTTTTTAAACAGCTTTTACAGGAACAGTTTGGACAAGAAATAAGATGTAGCAACATCTTACAAGGATTTAATGATAAACCCTTTGTTTTATATTAAATTACATGAACATGTTTTTATGCACTATATATGGAAAAATCTTTCTTGTTTTAGACAATCTGGACAGGTTCAGCAACTTGAATTGAAATATATGGTCATTGATTTGGAAGAAGTATCCTTTTGCCTCTTGGTCTGAAAAGGTGGTAATTCTTGTGGAATACTTACAGGTTTACTTCTTAACATGCATGAGCAGAGCAATTCCATGAAATCTGATTCAATTAGAGGTTTTACAGAGTTATTTATTCTTAGCAGTACCCAACATTATCTACACAACATTTTCTCTTCTTGGAGATCTTCAAGGCATGATCTGGCCTTGGAGAATCTGAATCAGCCCCTTTCTCAGTCTGTTAACTACCCATCAAATACAGCCTAGTACACTGGTACCGCTTGCTAGACTGGAAGCTAAATGATGCAAAAAAGCAAGACTGGGTAAGAGTAGGAGGAGGGATAATGTTTACAAAGTATGGAAAACAAATGAGCCAGTATTTCCAAGAGGCTCCTGCAGAAGTGGAAATCCTTCCACTAAATGTAAATTCCCACCAATAGGGAGGTAGCTGAAATGGGCGAAGAACACTCTAAAAGTGTCATTGGTGATAGAAAAATCACCAGGTGGCACAGTTTTATACCACCATTAACACCTGCACAGATTTCTGTTGAGTGTGGGAACCTCTGGGGAGGAAATGTTGGCCTTGAGAAGGGTCCTGTTTGCTGCCCGCCTGTGCTGCCCAGACTGGAGCTGGCCAGAGGTGCCAGTGGTGTTTTGTGCTGCTATGGACAACTCCTGGCATATTCCACCCATCCCATGCTGGTTCTCATTTTGCATATCATCTATAAAACATCCATAAACCAGGAAACAATGTATTTTTTATGAAAAAAAACCCAAAAGGAGAAAACCTGGAAATGACAGGAAACTTTGGGTAGATGGGGGAGCAAGAGAAAAGGGAGAAAGTCGGAAGTCATTCTCAGGATTAGAGACATTGTCAGAGCAGTGTATGAACAAGAAAAGTAACAGAATGGAAACATGAATATCACAATTCATTGTAGCTCATAGCTCCCTTTGCAAAGTAGCAGCATTCAGAGAATTGTCTCTCTTTTGGGGCTAGTTGGGAAGTTCTGCTACACTCATTCACTTAAAAAGATAGAAGAAAAAGAAACAAAAAGAAAGAAACCCAAACCTTATAAGGTTTAAGACTTTCTGTTTTTTTTCAAGATGTACTACTCCTTTGTGGGTGCACGATTGTCTTTAAGAATTATTTAAAAATCCACTCTTTCAATCTACAATATCTCTTAAATGGGAAAAAAATTCTCAGAAAATTGTGGTCATATGGTTTGAAAACTTGTTAAGAAGAGAAAACTACTAAGTCAAGTTTAAATGTCCTTTTCTTAAATTAACTTGGTAACAACTTCTGATTTGCTTAATGTCCTCTTCAGACAGAACACCCTTCCATGCAGGGTGGCTTGTTTGGTTTTCTTTAATATATTCTTTTTGTAAGAAAAGTAGCAGGCCACAAATAAGTAAATCCTTTTTGTCCAGAGATCAGAGAGTTTTTCTAAAGATCTGGCATACCAAAATACACCCCATTTCGTCTCATGATTTGCCTTCTCCTAAACTCAGTATCATGCACTCAGATGTTTGCAGACTGTGCAGGTTGTTAGGATGCAGCATATGTTTAAGCTAAAATAACTTCTCTGAACTTAAAGGCAGCACAAGCCATGGGCCACACCAATCACATTAGATTGCCCCTTCCTAATGGGAAAATCTCTTCCCCTCTAGCTTTCCAGGTTAATTAATGTCTGACTGGTCTAAATTATGTCAGGAGCAGGAGAATGAAGGCAGCTTGTTTACCCTGAGATACCATCTGAAATCCAGCGTGAGGTAAGTCTACACGTTGCAAAGGAAATGTCACCTCCCTCACCCAGAACGAGACGGCTGTGATGGGAACATTGACTAATATCTCCTGGCTGGAAATAGGCTCCCAAATCCAAAAAGAGAGCATGCCAAGGAGTCACTGCAGGTCTGCATTATGAGAATATATAATGCCTTGCTTTATAATTACCTATGAAACCACTGTGCCGGTGGAACTTATCACTCCTGAAAGCCAAATATGTGGTACTTTAAAAAAAGTATTAATTTATAATGCTGAAAAGTAATTTTAAAGTAAGTCAGGAACTTCCTGCCTGTACTGCCTTTAGATTCATCATCTTCAGATACAGTCAGTCTTTGCCTGCTTTTTCCACATTTCCCTTTTCCCCTCTTTAGGTGCTTGAACTCCAGAGTGAGAATCCACACTTGATTAACAGCGCATTGCCAAGAATAGCACTTTAAGCACTGGGTGAAAGAATCATAATGTAGCCAATAACCTGAGTGGCACAGACAGCACAGTAGCCTAAGATTCACTCTCCTAATATTAATAGTTACATTCTATTTACTAGGGAGCCCTAATTTGCCGTCTGAACAGAATTAATTAGTTAAATCAGTGTGTAGCACCATTTGTTTAAGTAACATCACTGAAATTTCAATGAGAGGATCGTGTAAACAGTTAATAAGATGAGAAAGTAAGAGTCCCATGAAAGGAGAGATATGGAGTTTTCTACACAGTAAAGGGGAGGAAAAAATACTCAGACCTTTCTCAGCAGCTGTGTTTTTCAGTCACATTTGTGAGATCTGCTTTTGCTTCATTCTAGCTCTACTCATGTTCCAAAACATACCTCAGAGGTATGTCAGAACCTCAGCGATTAATAATAGACGAAGAACCAAAATAAGAAAAGGAAATAAAGAAAATGGAAGAGCAGTGTTTTTAATCTTTATATTCCTAAATTGTATGTGTCAAACATTGAAAACATTTGTGAAGGAATAATAATAATTCAAGAAAATTATTTTCAGATTAATTTTAAATCAAATATATGCCCATATCCAATATTCACATAGCAAGTAATCGCTGAAATCCCTACATATTCATGCCAGTTATTACAGAAATTAGACAGAATGCATAGAGAAATTTTCTGAGATACACTTAGGTTTTTCTTTTCCAATAAAATGCACCACAAAGGGAATGAAGAAATTCTTTGCCCAAATTAATGGTGAACTATTTTGTCATGAGAATAGAAGTTTATATTCATTTAAATGAAAGCATAAATTGTTCTTGACAAGAAAAACAAAGCTAGCCTTAGGCAGTATTTTCATTATAGAAAAAGGCACATGTCCGTGAATATCTAGTGTAATATTAACAAAAACTGTTCAATTAGCTATGCATGTGCCATTGTTATGAATATTTATTTGCATCACAGCTGGGTAACATTGATACCTTTTTCCCAGCCTGTTTAGAGACATGAAATGAAGTGAACATTACTGCTCAGTGGAGAGCAGTAGAACTTCTCCAGAGAGGTGATCAGACATAACACTTCTTATTAGCAGAACCTTCTTAACTACCAATTGTTTCAATCTTTTTCATTCTGGAAATCCACTGAAGAAATTTTAATCAATTTTTGAGTAATTTGGATCCAATTGGCAGCCTAATCTCATATTTTCTTTAAAGAAAAAATATTTATGAAAAGAAAGCATAATGCATGAGCTTTTTTTTTTTTTCTGAAGTTGATTCACTTGAATTGCATTCTAATTATACAGAGCTTGTTTTTTCAAAGTATTTCACTTTCTGGTAGAAAGAACTTAAATATAGCAATATTAAAGCAAGGCAAGTTTTACTAGTGTATGTGTATAAAAATTACTAAACCTAGTCATCATAGGCTTAAGAATCAGTTAGAGTGGTTATATCAGTAGGAATGTTTACAGTTAACAATTCAGTATTAACCATCATGTGCTTTACATCTTCCATTACAAAGAAATGTTGAATATTAAGCATTTGTAATGAACTACCTGTAAAAAACTGCAGACAAAAGCTTTACTTAGACAAAAATATATTCACGTAATTAAAAATGTTGTTATATATATGAAAAAAAGTATTAGCTGAAGAATTTGCTCTAGAAGGAATTTCAAATAATGAATCATTAGACTATTACTCACTATTAGAAACTGAAAAAGCTAAATTAACTGAATACATTTGTCCAATTTATGATTGCCAGAAAAGGAACCTCCAAGAAAATGGTTAAAAAACAATTACACATGGTCTCTTGAAATTTTTTTGATCACGGATCTCATTCTTGTTTCCCTCCTGCCACTCCAGGAACCTTTTCCGAAATCCACTAAGGTCAGCAGGAATCATTTTTATACAGTGGACAAGCAAAGATCATGGAAATAGTCCAAATCACTGTTTCTCCATGAAACTATTTCTGAATGATTAAGTCAAGATCAGGTTCTGTAAACTGTTTTAGAATTTGCCTCTGCTCTTCTCTAGTCTTTACATAGACATTAACAATATTTCTTTCTCAGCAGCACACTGCTATGCACTACAAGAACACACGTATAAAGTAGGACATTCTTACAGTTTTGAAAATGCGAGAAATAGTAAAAAGCAAAACGTGACATTAATATATTATGTATTTGTAGCCCCATTAGCAAAGATGTAAGAATCAATTTTACTTTAAGGTGGCTTAAAGGAGAGCAAACAGGCTAATATAGAATAATGCAATAGGTAACCATATGGAAGATGCTTTGTGTTGATTTCTAGACAGGTTCACTTGATTCCCTTCCAGAGAAAGGCCTAAGTCAGCAGTAAGATACATTTTCTGTACCTGATCTTGCAAGAATGTATAACCCACCCTCTTTGATAAAATATGACACCTAGCATAGCAGCACGTTGAGAAAGAAAGAATAATAAAATTGCGATAAAGTATTCCTTTCAGAAAGACTTTGATTTTAACACGTCCAGAATGAAGAGATCAAAAAAAGAACATCTTACAGCTGATGTGCTGGGCAGGAAAGAAAATAAATTTAAGTGACATGATCTAGATAGCCCTCAAAATTAAAATCTCAACAGATCACAGTTTTGGAGACCACTGCCAAGAAGGATGCATGTCCAAAGTTTTGTTATCTATTAGAACACGAGCTGCTTGCTTCTTGCACTGCTCTCTCTTTGCATGTGTCACACCAAATGCGTAGCTCTGCCATCACACCAGTGATAGGAGTTGTTATTGTAAATGGTACACGTTGCGTGTTAGTGATGAAATAGGAAGTGACAAGCACCAGAGAAATTTTGCTGGTAATTTCTTTTGATGAGATACTTGCAAGTATAAAAGCAAGAAAAAGACAAGATAATAAATGATAGGTTCTGGGAGAGTTAAAAGGAAGA
>VYZP01083899.1:0-14475 GCA_013400635.1 Hypocryptadius cinnamomeus | reverse complement strand
TGGCCTGCCCGCCCGGCCTGCACTGGCCAGGGACAGCGCTGGGGCCCGGCCCGCCCGCTCTGCACCGCCCCGGGGTCGCCGCCGGCCACGCACTATCGCCTGGTGTACACCTGCAAGGTGGGCGTGGGGCCGGGGCGCTCTGAGGGCACCGTCGCTGGGGTGGCCGGGGGGCTCCTGGTGTAGCTGTTTTCTTGGTTTTAAACTTGCAAAGATTAATGCAGAGTGGAAGAGCCCTCTGGAGGCTTCAAGTCCAAGCTCCGTGTTGGAGAAGGATGTTCGGGGTCTTGTGAGTATTTCTGAGGGTGGAGATCCTACAGCCTCTGTGGAGTCTCCTCATTAGGGAGCCACGGAAAGCAGTAAAACCTCTCTCAGCCTTTGTGTCCCGGGCTGAACTCAAGACATCCTAACATGATGGAGCTGACTCGAGATAGTTAGAGGTGAGGGAGGGAAGACGCTTTTAATGCCAAAAGTATTTTTGTCTGAAGAGTCCCAGGAGCTGCAGTTACCGTGCTCATAAAATCCACTTTGTTTTACAGGTGTGCCAGACCCGCTCAGCCAAATCCATCTCTAAGGCCGCCTACCACCGAGGGGTGGTGATCGTGACCTGTCCCGGCTGCGGGAACCACCATGTCATCGCCGACAACCTGGGCTGGTTCTCCGACCTGGAGGGAAAGAGGTGAGTGTGCCAGCAGCATCCTCCTCACACCCTGCTCCTGCCTGCAGCTTCCTGAGCTGATGCCTTGTTTCGGTGATTTTTTTTCAAATGTGGCTCATACCAGAAGTTTCATCCAGTTCATTAAAACAGACTCTGTTTTCAGTCATTATAATTTGACTGTTGCTGTCTAGGATCCAAATAAATTGGTGTGAAGCTGCAGTAGAAACTTCACAGGGATCCTTAGTGGTGCCAGCGGGTGATTTGCTGTTCCCCTCAGGCTTTATCACTTCACTGCTGGCTTTCCTTGGATGTTTCAAGTGTGTACACTGATCTGCTGTGGAATTCCAATGATTTCTAACTTCCCAAGATCCCTTTAAAAGCTTCTGTTTAGCTGTAATTGCTAAATCATTGATCCTGGTGGATGAAAGTAGTCCCAGAAGGTTTGGGTGGTTTGATGTGGTTAATTTTGGGTGGTTTTCCTGGTGATGCGATCCCTGCATGGTGTCAGTCCTGAGGGCAGAGTGCAGTGGGCCTTTGCTGTGGTGTCACTGCTGGTTCTCAAATCCCTGTCCAGGAATATCGAGGAGATCCTGGCAGCCAGAGGGGAGGAGGTGAGACGTGTGGCTGGTGAGGAAGCGCTGGAGCTGCTGCTGGAGAGCTCGGCAGAGCCCGGGCCCCAAGGTCAGCTGGCAGAGGGGGATGACAAGGAGGCCCCGCCAGATCCTGGCAGGAAGGGACACACCTGACACGAGGGATTGTGCCCTATGGGACAGATGTGACTTGTGAGATTGTTGGACAGACCTGCCACGTGGGATTTGGGACATTCTGCTTGTGGCAAGAGACTCTTCACCTTCGTTCCCTGATTTCAGCTGTTTCTAAAATAAACTGGGGTGTTGGGTTTTCTCTGTTGTGTGTCTTTGCCTTGTGCAGTTTTGCCTTTGATCAAGCTAATGTCTTTAGAGATGGTGTTGGTATCTTTCCTGGTACTTGTTTTGCTGACTTTCAGACAATTTTCAGTGCCCCAGCATGTCCCGTGCCTGGCTGAGAAGGCAGACAGAAATTCTGTCTCTGTGTGTTTGACCTAGTGAGGTGCAGCTGGAGCTGGAGGTTTTAGGGATGCTCAGGTGTGGCTACTGAGGAGAGGGGGTAATTGATACCACCTGAGGAGATGGGTCTCAGAATGCTAAAAACCCTGCAGGAGGGTCAGATCACCTGCTCTTAATGCAGTCAAGTGCTGCTTTTATCTGTTCTTTTGACCTTTTCCAGTTTTGTTTCTGTGCTACTCATGTCATGGCTGAAAGTTTTGTATTTTGATCCCACTCGAGCTCCAGCGTGGGGGTTTTACCACTCCTTGTTGGTGAGGGGGAGTGTGGGTGTGAAGGCAGAATTAACAGTGGTGGAGCATGGTGGAGAAAAGAAGAGGACCCAGAAAGTTGTCTTGGCAGATATTGAGGGGCTTATTAGTGCTACTGCAGTATGTTAAGATTTAGTTAGAAATTTAAAAAGAAGTAAATGACAGATGTGGGAGTTTGTCAGCAGGCAGCTGTGGGGTAGTGGTGGATCAGGCACTGAGATGATGATGTTGTGCTTTGTTAGGGCTTGTTCCCTCTGCACAGTGGAATACCTGCTTTCTTAGGGTTTTGAGCTTGCAATCAAAGACTAATTCAGTTTGGAAGAGCCTTCTGGGGGATTCCAGTCCAATCTGTGTGTCAGAGGAGGATATTCAGGATCTTGAATCACAACCTCTATGGATCCCTGTCATCACTGAGCCACACAAAGCAGTAAAACCTCTCTCAGCCTTTGTGTCTTGGGCTGAGCAAACCCAGTTCTCTCAGCCAGGCATCTCCAGCTGCTTGTGGTGCTTCATCAGCCACAGATTCAATGAGGGCATTTCAGGCATTAATGAGTTTCCTTCATCTGGAGTGTTCATAACAATTTTATTTGTGTTGCACTGTAAGTGTTGGGTCAGAGCACCAGGAAAGTTGTCATGTTCCTGTGGGTGTGTCAGTGCAGAGTGATGAAACAGGGGCAGGAACTTCATCAGCCAGCTCGTGTGTGCTCAGATCCTGGTGAGATGCAGCTCTCCCTGAAACAGCCAGCTGCTGGAGTGACCCAGGACTGACAAACAGGAATTTGCATCTCAGAGCACTGCTGTGTTCTCCCCCTGAGCTGGGCTGCTGGCACCTATTAGCACTGCTGGAAAAGTGTTTGTTTTATTACCTTTAATCTGAAAATCAGCATTCTGTTTCGATGGTGCTGATGCCTTTGATGGGGTGGAACAGAGCAGCTGTTGCAGGATCCGTGTTGCCTTGGAAACAACTCATTTACAATCTGGCTTTTTTATACTGTTTTCCTTACCTTTCTTACCTGTTACTAGGTCCCAGCTACAGGAAGGTGGTGTAAATTTTTGCTGTGTTATAGTAAAAAATGTAGCAAAATGTAGCAAAATCTGTGTTGGCTATTCCTAGATTTTAGCGTTTCCTTGTCCCTGTGCCCTCTGTCACCAGGTGCTCTTTGGGGACAGGACAGAGACAGGTTCCTGTGCCCTGGGGCTGCCTCTGCAGCTCTGAGCATGGAGGGTGGCAGTTCTTGCTGCTGCTCTGAACATTCAGGCCAACATCAGGGGAGGGAATTTGCACATAATACAAAAACATTTGCTGCTAAGAGATTGCAGCTAAAAACCAGAATTTTTTGCTCCCTTTTGAAGCTGTTTTTTTCTGAAAAATGTTGAGTCATGGGGCAGTGAGTTTGCTCTGGAAAGGGGACACAGGTAAGCACATGGGCTTGCTCTAGCCAAAGGCAGGGAGTGAGGAGAGGCAGCCTTTCTCCTGAGTGCCTTTCTCCAGGCCTGACATCAGCCCTGTCCTGCGAGAGCCTCTGGGTGCTTGTGTACAGCTGGGTAGGGGAGGGCAGCATCTCGTGTTTCTGCTGGATTTTTAGGGTTCTTCGTGAAGAGGACCTGCCCTGCAGTGGGGACAGCCCTGCTCCCAGTAACTCACTCCACAGCTGCAGCAGCAGCAGCAGCTCACGGGCCGGCAGTCCCGCGGCTCTCCAGCGGATGTCAGCATCAGAGAGCTCTTCCCGACATGGGAACGAGCCTGGCAGCGTGGGAGAGAGGAGGATTCAGCACAGCAGCCACCGCTGCAGGCTGCTCTGGAGACTCGGTGGTAGCCAGTGCCCTTTGCTCACAGGAGCTCAGAACGAGCCTGTGCTGCTCAGCATGGAGGGACAGGAGGTGAGACACCATCACTCTCTCCCAGGGATCACCTGCTCCTGGAATCTGAGCCTCTGCACACCTGAGGGCACAGTTCTGGCCCCAGGTCACATGCAGAGCTGCTGTGCCCAGGCACCCAGAGGTGTGAGAACACCTGATGAGAACAAGCTGGTGGCTCTTTATTAATCTTTGATCACAGCTGCCAGTGGCCAGCACAAATGAGCCAGGCATGGGAAGCCCAGCTGTGACTTGGCTTTATGCTCCAAACTGCTGCTCCCAGGCTGCCTTCCAGCCCAGTCCACCAGCCTGCTCATGCCTGCTGTGCTGGACTGAGCTGGTGCTGCTGCTTTGTGTCTACTCCAAGGGCCAGTGCCGTGCCCAGCACTCCCTGCCCTTGTCCCCTGGCTCTGGGGAACAACTCAGCTTTGGGCCAGGCGCCGGGGTGGCACCGAGACCGGGCAGGGCCTGAAAGGAACAGCTCAGCCTCTCCTCAGCCTTTTCCAGTGGCCTTTTCTCAGCCATGCAGGGCTGCTCTGTCTGCCCTGTCGTCCTGGAAACTTCTGGGCAGGGAATTCTCAGGGCTTTGTGCCTTCCCTCCACAGCCACATCCATGCTGGCAGGCAGGCAGTGCTGGGATGGTGGTGGCTGCCATGAGACCCTTGTGCTCATAGAGTAAAGCGATGTGGAGGTGGGTGCACAATGCTTCCTTAGCACATGTGGTGGTGTCTGTTACCAGAGACCCCCCCATTCACCCCCATCCTTGTTCCAAAGGGCCAGGATTAGCCCTGCTGTCACAGCCAGGAAATAATGGAAATGAGTATTTGCACTGAAGCTTAGACACAAATATTTATTAAGCACAATTCCCCCCACCCTTCCCCTTGAGCTGTATTCATTTCTAATATATTAATCCATTTGGCAGATTATTTTTTAGAAAAAAACCAAGTACCTGTGGGTTGGAAATTCCCCATTAAAATGACATTAGCAAATGCACATGTAAAAAATAAATAAGCTCATACATTCAAGTATATGGCAAATAATACCTCAATAATACCTCTGAAAGCTTAATGGTCAGGTTCCAGTTCACCACCTGGCTGATAGCTGCACAGGCCTGAGCCTGCAGCTGGTCAGGTCATCATCATCAATGTTTTTCTGTTTTACAAATGCCAGCTTGGCTGGTAGGTAGGGGATGGGCAGCCTCTCCTCTCCCCTCTCCAGAGCTCTGCCCAGCCCCAGGAGGGAGGCCCAGCCAAGCAGCAGGTGAGTGCTCCCAGGTAGCGGGTAAACTGCAGCTACCACTCCACATGGTCAGTGCAGGCAGGGTAAATGCCCCATGAGCAGCATCACTGGTCTAAAAGTATCTCCCTGCTGGCTGGGAATGTTTCCATCATTGCGAATCAAAGTGCTGATTTATTCTCTGCAGGAGCGGCGCTGCTTCGGCACTGCTCAGCTCTGGAGTTGCTGAAGTCCAGCACGGTCTCTGGTCAAGCAAAGGAAAAATACTGCACCTCCTCAAGTCAGGTCCCTGCTCCCCTCCTCCAGTTTTTCCAGCTGGACCAAAAAGGGAAGGAATGACAGTAAATGTGAGTTCCCAGACAGTCCCCCCCAGGCTGGGGCTCTCCTGAGGCTCCAGGGGCTGGAGACAGATGGACAGAACCAGAGAGCCTCACTGGGAGCAGCTCAGTCCTGGTTTGGGGAGAAACAAGAGGAGGGAAGGGCCCCTGGCCCAAGCTGCTGTTGGACACAGAAGAAAGGAGGGACGAGCCATGGGCAGAAAGCTTTGCTGGCTGTTGAAGCAGGACCCTGTCACACACAGGTTCTGTCTTGGATGCCCTCACATTGGCTCAGTGGCACCAGGAGCTGTCCCTGATTGTTGTGGGCTGAACACTTAGGCAGAGACCTCTTTCCTCCTTCCCCCTGCCCAGGAAGAGCCCCTGCCATGGGGCTGCAGAGGGCTCCAGAGGTAACAAATCCCACTAAAGCTTAGGGTCAGTGAGGCTTTTCCCCTGCTCAGGAGGTCCTGCAGGGCTGCAGCTGGAAGCAGAGAATGTCCAGGGCTCTCCAGAGAGTCCTCAGCAAACCTAAAATACACTCAGGTGTGTAGGACCACGATGCAGCTGGGGTGGATACGGTTTAAAGGACTTGGGCTTTTTTTCTCCTGTGGAAGGAACAAAGCTGAACAAGATGTTCCAGAGAAGGATCCAGAACCATTTGTGTCAGGGAAGACAGGAGGACTTCAAAATGGAAAAGGTGTTCTTCCCTTTCCCTGTTTAAATAAAAGTGTTGTGGAAATAAATCAAGATGGAGTAGCTACCCCCTGTGGGCTCCTCCAAGTTTCTGGGGTTTTAGGTGATCAGCAAGGGGCTGCTAACGTCTTCCAGGTGCTGTGCCCAGAGTTACAGTGGCCAAGTGTCCCAACAAAACCCCTCATTTAAAAACTGTCCCCCATCTGCTGGGCTCTCCCATAGGAACACGATGGAGGTGCAAGACTGGGAGCACAGGAGCACTCGGCTTGAAACCACCTACACTGTTCTTCCTTTTTAAAAAACAAAGCTGAAACAGCCCCCCCAGAGCAAATCCCAGTTCTTAGCTGGAACCAGGCCTCTGCTGCTCCTCCTCGGCCTCCTCCTGGGCTGAGGCCAAATCCACGCGCTGCTCGTCCATGCGTTTGGCCTGGACACGCTGGATGAGGCTGAAAAAGTCTTCATCGGGCATGGTGGGGCCACGAGGGATGGAGTCTGGGGGGGCACAGCGCTGGTCATCGATCCTGGAGGACTGCAGGGGAGAGAGCATTAGCACAGGGTGGGGAGGAAGGGGCTGGAGCAGAGGTGTCAGAGCTCCCCCAGCCCTGTGCCCGTACCTGACACTTCATGAGCATGTTGAAGAACTCGTCCCCAGGCTCCTGGGCGTCCCCCTCCACACGCAGGTGGCCCAGGTTGTTGTGGGTTATCCGCAGGCCGGGCAGGTTGCCCACGTTGGCACGTTGGTCATCCAGGCGCCTGCTCTGGGAGCTGGCAATGAGGTCGAAGAACTCCTCTGTCTGCGGAGACGCCATCAGGGTGGACTGTGCTGGGGGAGAGGAGCACAGGGCAGGGTCACCGCTCTGCCTGAGCTGAAGAGCCCAAATCCCCTCCCCAAACTCCTCTCCAACCCTCACAAACCCAGCAGGCAGCAGCAGCAGCAGCAGAATCAGGTGCCTTGATAAAGCAGAACCTCACACACCCACCTTGCACGGCTGGGTCCCCTGCGGGGCTCCCTGCCTGTGCTTGGCCAGCTCCTGGAGGCCACCAAAGGTGCCACCTCAGCCCAGGAGATGCAGTGCCCCAGGGCTGACAGGCACCCACAAAGTCCCAACAGCTGGGAATAATTGCAGACAGGCCATGAGCAAAGCCCAGGCATGGCTGAGCCTCTCACCTGGCAGCACCTTCCCAGGCCCCCCAGAAATCCGGGCTGTTTGCCCAAGGAGAGGCACTGCCGAGGTGAGTCCGGCTGTCACGGGCTGCAGGACCTGCATCAGCACCAACAAAACACTCCTGGTGTTCTCATCCCATGGAGCAGAGCCTGGGCTGTGCCAGTGCTGGGGGTGCCAGTCCAGAACCAGAACATGTCATCTATCCGCCTCTGACCCTTTGGAAACGCCTCTGGGCCATGCTCCCTGAAAAGAGCCCGTTGGCTCCTGCAGCTGCTGGCTAGGGAGAGCTCCCAAACAACAGACCAGCAAGGGAAAGTTGAGAAATCCAGCCCAAGTGGTGTTACTTTCCCTGAGCACAAAGCACTGGAGCAGAGCTCTGAGCCTCCTGACACAAGTCCTTAGAGCCCCAGCTCATGGAGCTGCAGAAACAGGAGAAAATCTCAGTGCTGACGCAGGGATGAGTTTCCTCCCCTTCAGCTCACAAAGAATCCTCAAAAATAACACGTCCAAAAGGCTCAGAGCCCAAAAGAGCCAAACAGAATGTGGGGCTGCTTGTGCATTCTTTATAAAGCTCTGCATTTTCAACCCCATCTCCTAAATTACACAGCTGTTACAGCCAAATGAACTTGTGTGTCAGAAATGCATCTCTTGACAAAGCGATGCTCATTTCCACCTTATTTTTAGACAATAAATACCCTCTCACCTCACAGCCAACCTGCCTTCCTACCACAGCCTGACCTTCTCTGCTTCAGCCCCTGCCCTGGCACATGCTCCTTGTGCTGCAGCTCTGGGAGCAGTGTCAGGGGGCTCCTCTCCTGTTTGCACTTCATATTCATTTGGAAACTGATGATGAACAAATCCATCAGGTTAAATAACTGGTTTGAGCCCTTTGTGCTGGTGATTGAGCGTGTGAGGGTGATCCGTGCATTTCAGAGCTTCTCCCCAGCTTGGGTTAAACAAAGGTCCTGAACAACGAAAAAGCCACAAAACCCAAGTGCAAACACCGCCCTGCCTTTCCTGCCCTATTTGTCAGGCGCCTTCCTCAATTTATCCCTGTCCTTCCTAGGGCTGAGCTGTTTGCCTGAGCAGCTTCCCACTGTTTATCCATCCTTCTGGCTCCTCTGTCCTCACACAGCACCTATCACCACCGCATCCAAGAACAGTACAAAATCCAGAAGTTTTTCCTCCATGGCAACGCTATTACAAAAACTGGCAATATTTTAACTTGCCTGAGAAAGCCTGACCCAGCCCCTGCACGTCCCAGACCCCAGGTTCTCACAAAGCTCCCTCAGCAATGGCCATCATCATCTTCCTCCTGGACATACTGGAAGTGGCACAAGTTCCGTGCCAACCTCCTTGTTCAGAATCCAAGACCTAAAGACCCACACTGAAAAAATCCAAGTGCATTCTGCATTTCTCTCGCTAATTTACTCCCCAAACCTTAGCTCACATTCTCCAGCCTTTCCCTCGGCAACCATTTACATAAGAATGTTTTTTCCTTCCTTAAATAATGACGGAGACTGCCAAGGAACTGCTAAAGTTCAGAGAGCTGAGGCTCAGGGAAAACATCACGGGATGCACGGCAAACCACAACAGCTGGGCACGCCGCGGGAGCAGCGTCACTCCCGCAGGAACGGGGACTTGGGAACGCATGGGTGCTCACATATCCGCTCTGCCAGGGCAGGGACCCGCGTGGCAGCTGCCTCCGCAGCCTCGGCTGGGCACTCCTCCAACGGGCAGCGCTGATCATCCATCCGGTTGCTCTGGAACTTGCTCAACAGGTCAAAGAAGCATTCCTCGTCCGAAGGGGTCCGGTTGATTTTCTGGGAAGAGAGAGGAGAGTCAGAGTCAGAAGACCCCAAATGAGTCCCCGAGTGTGATGGCTCTGTCTGGCACAGCCTCGGGAATAGCCGTGTCCTCTCCTGGTCTCTGGGGCTGGCTCCTGGCTGTGCCCCGGGCGTGCCAAGCCCCACAGTCTGGAGCCTGCTGGGGTCTCTGCTCCTTGGTCCCTCTGATCCCAGAGGCTCCGGGCACTGCCACAGCCCGAACCCAGGCACGGATGAGCCTCGTGCAGCTGCTGTCACTGCAGAGCAGCCAGAGGAACCTGCAGGCTGAATGGGAAAGAGGGAAAGGAGACGGCATTCACCCTGGCACCGCTCTGAGGGGAGCTTCTGGGCTGGACAGGGCTGAGCTCAGAGCAGGATGAGGGGAACCGTGCAGCCACCCTGGCTGAAGTGCTGCCCTGTGCCCAGCCAGGGCTCAGCCCAAGCTCAGGGTTTGCTTTTTCCACCAGCTAAATCCAACCTTTCCAGGCCACTGCCCCTCACACCCCAACGCTTCCCCTCTGTGCCTGTCTCCTCAGCACAGCACTTGTAGCAGTAACCCAGCTGAAAATGCCACAAAATTACAGATTTTCAGGACAACAGTTCTTGCACAAGAGCCTCAAATGAGCACCTTGCACTAGACAGGGATATATTTAAGTTGTGCTGCAGGAGGCTCGCGTTGGAGGCAGCCTCTCCAAGCCACTTCCAGCAGGGAGAGGGGCTGTGTGTCCTGATGTGGAGCAGACAGAGCAGCAGGAACCACAGATTCTTCCAAGATCACTTGGAATGGGAAATAAAATTAGCCAGTGGTAAGAGGGGCATCTGCCAGGCTTGTGGATATTCTCTCCACACTGACAGTCCCACCAGTTGCTGGGAAAAAAGCCACAACAGAAAGCAACAAAAACCTCTTAGAACTGGGTCTATCTGAGCTATTTTCTTGCCAGAGACCAATAAGAGAAAGGTCACTGGGTCCCTCCTGAGGGGCTGCACATTCCACCAGAGAGATGCAGAGGGCACAGCCAGACTTTCCAGCGGAGCAAGGGATTCCCTGGACTGCTGCTGAAGCAAAGTCTCGCTCCCAGCTCTGCTGGTGGCCACTCTGGGCAGCCTGGGAGCCCTCCCAATCCCACCATACACAGTGCCGCTCCCACCAGAGCTCTTCCCATGGCAGGGGCAGGCAAAGCCCTTCAGGGAGCTCTGCAGTGGGGAGAGACTTGTGCTGACAGGGTTAAAGCCACAAGTTGGATTGGGTAGATGAAGGAAAACAATTTTCCTGTATGCTAAGCGAAGCAGATGAGATGCACTCAGCTTCTATTTAGGGCAGCGTCAAAATTAGCAGCAGGCCAGAGAGGAACATTGGCAATGTGGGAGCTGATCAGGGAGGGGAAAAACCCCTCTCACCTCCTGCCTGCCACGTGCTGATCCACTAATGGAGCCACAGCTCCAGTGGACCCTCTGAACCACCAACAGCTGCACCTCAGAAATCAAAGCTGGCTTGGGCTTGAACTGAGGGTGAACTACATCTCTCACAGCTCTGCTATGTTGGGCTGTGTGACCCAAATTTCAGGGTAGAGGAGGAAACCGGTTCATTCACACCGAGCCTCCCTCCCGCTGTTCCACGACTGCATGGAGTAAACCAGAGCAGTCCTGGATCCAGGGGGAAGTTCCAGCTTGCAGGAGCAGCCTGGCAGTGCATGCCAGAGCCCCCAGCTCAGAGCTCCCCTCCACAGATCCCCCCACAGCACCTCCTGCAGAGACCCTGCAGTTTGGGGTGTCAGGATCCTGCTCCCAATGCACCTGGCAGAGAAAAGGATGCTCTGAATCAGTGGGAAGAGCAGGCAGAGCATGGAGGTGTGGGGCAGGGCTGGCTGTGTGCCTGGTACCTCCCAGTGGCACCCGAGGGGCAGGAGGTCAGTGCCCATGGGCCACGTTAGCGCTGACAGGGCTGTGCCAGCCCATTGGCAGCCCCAGGGCAGCACCTGCGGGCACCAGCCAAACCCTGCCCCAGGCCTGAACCTCTCTAATTAAAATGCCCAAATATAACAAGGCAGGGAGCGCTGGGCTCCTTCCCTGCCAGGCTGCTCCCAGCCCCGAGGCAGGAGCTGCAGGGCAGATGGAGGTGTGATCACACCCTGGGGCTCGCCATCTGCTCTGAGCTGTGCTCGCCCGGGGCTTGGCACAGCCAGGGTCAGGAGGCTCCCCCAGAGCCAGGGCATCCCCTCGTGGGGCTGAGCAATGTCCTGCCACAGCACAGACACACAGCCACATCTCCAAACGGCTCCTGAGCACCAGCTCAGGAGACCACTTCCACTGTCCAGCCCCGAGACCACTTCTCACCTCATGGCCAGTGTCCCTGTCTGGGGACATCCCCCATCCTCTGCCTCCAGCGCTGCAACTGCCCAATTTCTGCCAACTGTCACCCTCCTGTGGCAGCCAGACGCTGTCACAAGGAGTAAAACCAACCCCATCTGCACGGGGCAGAGGGACCCGAGGGCTGCTGGCACTGCAGAGATCACCCCAGGGCAGATTTGGCTGCAAACACACTTGTCCTTGGCACGGGCACAGAGACACTCCCACCTCTGCCCACATAGGGACAAGGACAAGTGTGGAGCCTCTGCTCCTGCTCCCTGACTACGGGCAGGACAGGGATGGCACCATCCCAAGCAGATGGAGGTCCCACTCATGGGGGTCAGAGTTTTGTTCACATTTTCTGAGAGTGGCAGGGAGCAGGACTCCCTCTCCTCACACAGGCCACTGGAAAGCATCCAGGCTTTTGCACACATTCCCTTGCTGGAGGAACAGGCTGTTTAACCTGCCTGGGTGGATTCAGGATGTGTAAAACCACAGCTGAGGTGTTGGAAAGGCAGCAAAAAGCAGCTGCAGAGTGTGACAGGTGCCTGCTCTGCCACTGTCCCCTCTCCCTGCAGGCTGCGACCACCAGCTCCCTCAGGAGCCTCAAGCCAAGGTCATTACACCCCGTGGAGAAGCACAAATCCACCCATTTTCCTCTCTGATAAACTCTCACACCAAATAAAACCTGCCACAGTTTTGGGATGAGAGGGTCCTGGGCTGCCCAGCTCTGCCCCAGAGGTGCAGGACATGGAGCAGCATCTCCTGTGGAAATCCCTCAGTCTGACCACTCCTGATGTGCAGGTGAGGACAAGGCTGGAGCGATCCCAGGCGAGGCAAAACAAAGTCAGAGCTGACTCCTGCGCCTCACCCTCCTTGGCCCTTTTCACTGGGATTCAGGAAAGCCATTAAACAAAGGCAGAAAGCCTCACTGCAAGAACCAAACCAGCCCCCAACACCTGAAGGCACAAATGCCCTGCAGGGCTTCCACCTTGGACCCGCTGCCCGCCTGGGACTCTGCAGAGAACCTTTCTCAGACACGTTCCAACTGCCGAGCCCCATCCTGGGATCAGCACCCTGTCCCAATCTCTCTGTGGCATTTGAGCAACCCAGACCCCCAGCCACCCCAGCTGTGTCCCCACTACACCAACATCTGCTGCCAGAGATCCCTCAACCCAACGCTCTGGTGGCGGCTTCTCCCACAGCTTCCTGCTGCCCCCACAGCAGCCCGGGATGCAGCTCTTCCCACAGCGCTGCTCAGCCCCACCAAAGCCTGTCAGATCCGCTCTGGGACAGCGCCCACAGGTCCCCAAGCACCACAAAAGTATTTCTGTGCTGGCCAAGTCATGGCACATCCCTCAGCGATTCCACGGTCACCCAAACATGGGTGGAAAGTCCTCTTCAAAGGGAGCTTCGCCCACCAAACCAAACCACAGACACCCAAGAGCCACCCAAAGGGTCAAACCTTGTCCCTCTGTCATACCAGCTTCTCTCACAGCTGGTGTCCCCAGGGCACTGACCTGCCTTTGGTTCCCCTCCTCTCCTCCAGGCTCAGCTTCTTGCAGCTCTGACCCAGTGCAGGATGGAGCCGTCAGGCTCGAGGGCTGCTCACTCCGGCTTTGTCCAGCCCTCCCAGGGGACAGCTGGTTGGGACCTGCAGGCAGGACCCAGGGGTGGATGGACCCCGGTGGGTCTGGTACAGCAGATCCAGCTCAGGAGCTGCTGCCTGAAGGAGCCTGGTGAGTGCCCAGGTCAGGGACAAACGAGGAGGGCAGCAGGTTCAGCAGCTGTCACGGTCACCCCCTCAGAGTGCGCTGCCTCGGCATTTAAACGTGTCCACCACAATTCCACCTCATTTCAGGAAGGACACAACCTGGAGATGAAGTGACCTGACCACGTCCCACAGTAACACAGCTGGGACAGGACCCAGCAGGCAGTCCCCAGGACCAAGTTCTCCTCTGTGGACAGTCCTTGGAAATCCGTGCCCCTGCCCAAGCAGGCGCTTACCTGCCCTGGCAGTTATCCATTCCCACACATCTGTGCCCACATGCCCTGCCCTATCTGCCTCTCCCCTGTGAACCACACACGTCACCGCTCCTTACCTCTGCTCTTTTCAAGGCAGCTGACCTCAAAATCTCCAGGCAGGAGCAGGGCTGGTGCTGCTGGTGCCCACCAGTGCCGGGAGCACCTCATGCAGGGCTGTCTGTCAGTCCCCTGCAGACGGTTTTTCTTTATCCTGCACCACCCCACACCTCACCCCGGAGAACTCACCGTGGGGGCTGCGCCTCTGGCACAGCCACAGCCTCAAACCCCAAAAACATCAGGCACTGAACTTCCCAGCCTCACCTGGAGCAAGGCTCTGAGGGGGAGGTTTGCAGAGAGGCAAGCGGGGGCTGGAGGAGAGGAGTGGAAGGAAATCCCTGGCTGAAATCCACAGCCCGTTTTACCAGGAGCTGAAATGCCTGGAGAAGCGTCCCTGTGCTCCGGAGCGAGGCTGTCCCTGTCCCCAGCTCCTCGGCTGGAGTCCCCACTCCTGCCAGCTTCAGAGGCAGCAGAGCTGTAAAACTCGCCCGGTCTTCACTCAGGACACCGATTCCCTTTCCGTGCCAATCCCCCACGGGGCAGGGCTGCTGACAGACCCCCCTGTCCCCCCGAGCACGGCCGGGCTCAGGGACCCACCGCCCACCCTCTGCTGTGACACACAGCACACCGAGCAGCCTGAGCACCGCTGCAGCTCCAGCAATATTAACAATACAAACTTCACACCGGAGCTACCTGAAAACTTTAAACCCCCGAGCGCACACAGGCACATCCCGGCCTGAGCGAATCCTCCGTGGCTCCGCATCCACCTCCTCCCGACGCTCTCATTTCAGAGGAGAAGGACCCACGAGCAAAGCCCCGTTTCCCTCACTGACCTCAGCAGCCGGCTCTCCTGCCGGGCTCCGGCTCTCACATGTCCGCGGGCAGCAGCGCTGCCGCCGCCCGATGCTCTGCCGGCCCCGCCGAGCGGGGTTTGAGCCGAGCG
>VYZP01083886.1:0-14638 GCA_013400635.1 Hypocryptadius cinnamomeus | reverse complement strand
TTATCTTTTCAATCTTAAGAATACCAGTGTCTTATCACTCAGGCAGTTGTTGAGCAATTCATTTCTCTGCCTCAGTGCAAGAGGAAACAAAACAGCTGGGTGCCTATCAGAAACATTCATTATAATGCCAGAGTAATTAAGAGGTTCTCTTAAATGATAACTTTGCTGATCTTTCAGATGATCCTAAAGTAGGATGCTTGCTAAGGCTGGAGTGTAAGGCTCTGTTATTGGTCACAGTTGGTTAATTACTGTCCTACATGTCATTAAAGTTTAAAAAAGGAGCAGTGCTAGTTGCCACTGGCTCTGTGTGTGTTTATAGTGCAACATCATGAAAGTGAGCACCAATGGAGGCACTGAGCATTTCATACATTTGGGAGGTTTGATAGGATCTACACTACTCATAAAATACTGATAAATTCTTTTAAATCTTCTATTTGTCTGGATCTCTTCTCCTCTTTCATGTGTTTCATGTCCAGAAACTATGATTGAGATTTGATCTTGCCACAAGGAAAAGAGGCGAAGTTGGAAATTGTTGTTTATTAAGTGAATGGTTGTGACTCACAAAATTACCCTGTGTGACCACAGGTAATCCCCAATGAAGGTTTTAGTTGACCTTGTCAACTACATCCTTAGTTGTCCCCAGGAGAGTGATATGGGTGACATTGACCTTTGTCTCATATTCTAGTCTCTGTGCTTTCTCCAATCTTCCCTTTCACATCTTGCTGCTGAAGGAAAGTTTTGATGTTTTTCTGCTCACATGGTTGTGTTAATTTTGTGAAAAACTGTAATCCAGGTCACAAGAATCTGAATTCTAATCAGGACCTTTTAAAATTGCCAGCTTTCTGAAAGCAGCCTTTCCCATTTCTCATAGTAAAGGTCTCCCTCCTTTGGTATGGGTAAGGTAAATCAGCTTGTTCTTCACAAAATCATGAAGAATTTGGCTCATGTCAGGAAACTACCAAACCTTCGAAATATGGACAGTCAACAAGGTATTTCTGCTGTGGTTCATGGCCACCTTAATATTTCCAATCAGGGGTAGTGACAGTTCAAGTACAATGCAGCCAAGTGCACTGTCTAATAAGGTTGTATAATTTTGATGTAACAGCCTAGCTCTGTTGTACTATTAAAGCTTTAAAATATTAATGCTCGTTAATGGTGTCACTCAGCCATTTTATATGATTAGTTTTAAGTCTCTCTTGGGTAGGCAAGAAGGGGAATTTTTAATGAAATGTTCCCTGCTCATCTGACCTGCTGTATTACTGCATGAATGCCATTTTTATGAGGCAGGTTTATGACGTTCATTACTCTGCTCCTTGAGCCACTTCATGGCTGCTGTAATTTTTAAAGAAGAGATAAAAATAAGTCAGTTCTTTCTTTGCAGTCAAGAAGCTCTGCATTCTAGCTTTGACCTTTAAGCTGTCATGCATGGATTAATCACATTTCAGCTGGAGATTGTTTTAGACTTAATACTAGCAGTGGACTGATTAGCTTACTTGCCTTACTGGCTACTTCTGAAGGAGGTTTGTCAATGATTTAGACAAAAAAGACAAATAGCTTTGTTTCTAACCTGCCAGCTCTGTGTGTCTGAGTTCACATAGGTATACTTGCACATGTCAAATCTACGTGGTAATGCATATGTTCTGTATGTAGATAACCTTACTGCCACAACCACAGGTCCTTAGTGTGGAAATTCGTGATTTGAGCGGCACTGGAACAGGAACCAAAAGTCCAGACTCCCACTTCAGAGCTGTAACTAAAGAAGCTTTTTCTTTGGGAAAGAGAAAAAAAAAGGTAAATTTAAAAAAAAATTACCCCAAAACATCACCACTTGAACAGCTGTTTCCAGGTGAAATGGTATCACATTGTTATCTGCTGTAAATGGAATCAGAAGTTTAACTGCAGCCAGCAGCTGCATACAGAAATTTGACAGAACAATAGCACAGAGCTGCTGCTGTTATTAGCAGCAGTGTAAGGTTTATGACCTTTGATAAGCAAATCTGGTGGGAACACTACAGTGAAGTACTCAGGACTGGCAGAAATGGTATTTCATGATTCAGTGATCATTTAAAAAAAGTTCTTGAAGTAGGATAAGAAACAAGTGCTGTCTCAGTCAGAATCAAAGTGTGGGAGAGGGAACTCTGCCGTTGGAAGGTGCAAAGACATAAGGAAAGCCTGGATGGAACATGCAAAGTGAGAAATTTAAAAATCTGGGGAGTCCTTAACTTTTATAAGGGAATGCTTGTTTTTCCCTTTGGTGTCAGAACATTCCTGTAAGCACTGGAAAGTACACTTGCTTCCTAAACCAGATGTTCTGAGGACGTAGGTGAGAAATCACATTATAAAATCTTCACTTACGTAGTGAGAGCTGTGGCATTGCACAGTAAGGAGAGTTTTAGCCAACGTGTAGGGCTTGAATGTGTTTTCTTGTTAAAAAGATCCAGCACCTCAGTGCAATGCAGCTCTTCATTAGCCAGCTGGGTAAAGACTCTGACTGAAGTCTTCTGTTGGGGAGAGGCAAGAAGGGTGAAGTCACTTGGTGACCCTTTGTGCCAAGCATCAAAGAGCAGTCAGCAGGACCATGGCAGGTGTTCACATGAAGAAATGCAGAATTAAGAAGAGACTAGAGAGTCACAAAGCTCAGCCTGGGTCTCCTGGACGGAGGAACAGCACAACATCCTTGTGCTGTGCTGTAGTGTGAAATAAATAGAGCCTGTAGCTTGTCAAATGGCAGACAAAAGATTCCCTTCTGTGGGGTTTTGGGGTGATAAAACAAATCATGACAGCAGAGGCAAAGCAGTTTGTGCATTCAGCAAGAAGAACCCTGTGATAAAAATAAAGCTGCATAATACATATTATGTAGATGTACTTTACTGTTTGATACTTGTATATCATTGGAACGTGAAGATATTTTATTGCAGCTTCAAAATTTCTGTTTCAAATGACTGGAAGTGCTTTCTCCATGGTGCCATTGCATTCATGTGACCTTCTGTGAGCTCCTTTCTCTGCTTGGTGCCTTGCTGCCTCCCTCATATTGCCATGATCTGAGGAGGGGGACTGAAGAAATGCTACTGCAGTATAGTAGCCAATTTTTTCTTCAATATTTAAGAGCTCTAGTTTTCATTTGTGACAGCAGTTTGAGGAATGTTACAGTGTGTTATCACAGTACATGGTATTACTTAGTGAAATGTAAGGCTCTAAAAGACACTATTTTAGAGTCCTGGTTAAGAAACAAATGTATTATGCATGCCTACATCTGCTTTTACTAAAGTGACAGGTACTAACTGTGCTGCTCTCCTCTTCCATTCACCTTTTTAATATGATTATCTGACTGTTTCAACAGAGCATAATTTGAAGAATGGATTATATACTGAGCATTCTTAATAAGACATGATAAAAGAGCAATTCATTTACTCCTCCCTTAAGTTTCACATGAGCTGAGTGAAATTTCTGCCAGTGCTTCTTTTGTGGGAGAACCAAAAAGCAATGATGCTGGGAGCTGCTCTCAGTCATCCTGGTTTCTTTCTTACCTTTATAGGTAATGAGACAAAACACGCTGCAAGTGTTATCACATCAATTAGATTCAAAGGAGGGCTGATAAGACTAATCCTGTTTTATGGACAGATAGAGTTGTTATCACATGTGGCTCATAATTATGAAAAACAGAGTTAAAATAAGGAAGATGTTCAGTGTAGCAGGGATGGCCTTGGTGCAGCTGAGGACGAGGTCAGGGGTATGATACTTCGCTCAGAGGACAGACCTGTCACCATCTCTTGATGATAATGTTTAACCACATCAGCTCTTGGATTTGAAGCCCTGCTAGCTTAATCCTGACCTTTTTTTTCCCCCACTAAAATTGATTGTGCAATTATTTCCTCTAAAAGTCAGTAGCTGTAGCTTTATCCTTTTCTCGCTTTGCCTGCCATTGAGATGTCAGTAAAAAGCTTTCTCAGGAAAGGTTATGGAAGAGGTGAGGTACCTAGACAATCTTTTATTGGACAAACTGCTGTAGCTGGAGAAAACAGACAAACCCTTCTTTAGGTCTGGAGCAGAAGTGTCAAACTTCCTGCTGAGTGCAGCTTAGGAACAGGTAAATGGGATGAGCTTTTATTGTGTTCAGGCACCTCCAGTCTTACTTAAAAAAAAAAAAAAAGAGAAAAGCAGAAGCAAATCCAGCTTAATTTATCATGTGGGAGCTCACGACACAGCATGTTTTTCCCTTGCTAGGTGGTTCTGTGTTCTCAAAAGGCATTAGGTATTTCACACAAGCACCAGGCAGAACGTGTGCCACGTGGTTCAGAGCTCTCTCAACGTGGCCTCAATCTGTGAGGGCTCAGCTCTTCATGAAAACAGAATAATTATCCTAGCATGGACAGGGAAGTGGCTTAGTGTTAAGTGACACAGAAAGTACTTGTTATGCATGCTGAAATACCTATTTTCCAAAAAAAAAGCCTTTCAACCACACTCCTCCCTGGTAATGATAGCTTCTTCCTCCCCATATTGCTGGTGTGGGATCTGCACTGGAGCACTGAACATGATGCAGGTAGCACTCCATTATAATGTACTTAAAGTTGTATAGCTAGATACATACAGGAATATAAATTTAATTTAATGGAATTATGAAAATCAATAAAGTAAAGTTACACATGCAAACTCATCAAACACCCAGTCCTGCATACGCAGTCTTTATCTTGATGTTCACTTCTGTGTATCCCCAGTTGCAAACACTATAAAATCTTCCCAGTGTGAGCTCAGACAGGGTGCTCACCATCTGTGCCTCCTTGCCTCCTATGCACATCCTGACAGTATTTACAAAGTGCTTTTTTTTTTTTTAATGGGGGGGGTGAGTTTTACAAGGGCAACTTTCTAGCAATTAATTATTTTATGTGACCCACATGCTTTTCTTTGTACACTGTGCTCTTATGGCCTGAAGATTCCTAAATACTTTGCAGCACATTGTGTTCCCACTGCAGGCATCAGAGGAGGAACGTGGCTGTGCTGAGCTGTGTTGTGTCTGACCCTCCCAAGGGAGTTTGGCAGTGCAGGTCTTTATAATGGACAGCTCAAGAAAAGAGTGATAATCCTGCAGCAGAAAACTGTGTTTTTAGAACAATAAATGCTCATTGCTTTCCCTCCCTTGTCACACTCTCCAAGGGACTCTCCCTGCTCAGAGGAGCTGCCTGTATGTGCATCTTATCCTTGCATAGGCTCGTAAAATTATTCTAAACACAGACTTTGTTCTCTGTTCCTTCCCACTTTCTAAACAGTGCCTATCACCCCTTTCCTCCAATAAAATAATCCTGGAAGCCTAATTGTGGTGGCCTTCCCATTGAACTATATATCATGCAGCTGTCTCTGAGACAGCTATAAATTCCAGCATTTATGTACCCTGAGCTTCCAAGTATCTTTAACTTTTATTGAAAAAGACAACATTAAATTACAGAGTTGGAGTAGCTCTCCTCCTCTCCTCCCATCTGGCAAGAGCCTGCCCTGCCTTTCCAAGTGGGCAAAGCTTGCAGGGACCTTTGATAAATTCACTCTTGGCCTCCTGAGGTTGTGTTTTCCTCCACGATGCCGAGCATTTATCAGCGTGTGGGACCTTTTAACATCTCCCCTGTTGTGGCCCTCACAAACAGCCCATATCAGTGCCCCTCTCTGAAGGGCTGGTCAGGAGCAGGGTGCTCTGTGCAGTCCAGGAGCTCTCACCAAGCACAGAATGCAGGAGGGTTGTCTTTGTGGTGCCGGCACCTATCAGCACGCTGCTAATTACCTCCACGTTATTTATACCTCACTTCTTGAAGTCTGGAACACAACCCTTCCATTTTAATTTGAAGCCTTATCTTGGAGCTGAAAGATAAAAACCAAAACATTACATTTGCATGTAGATATCTGTTAGGAAACAATTTGGGCAACAATTAAGATACAGTCAGAGGGGGGGAAATTCCTTGTGCTGTGGGTCTTTAAGGAAGCACCAGAAGATATATTTTTTTTTTAATTTCCAGGGATTTTCTGTGCACTCTGAAATGGCAGAGTTGCAGCAAGCAGGCAGGGCTCGTTTCATCAGTGTTTCACTGAAGTCTGTACATTTATGTGCCCTGTAGGACTGTACATTGTCCAGCTCAAGGGCTTGCCCTCTGCCTTTTGCCCAGTGGTGGAGAAAACCTGCACATAGCAGATGTGGAATTTGGCTTGACCAGTCCTGGGCTTTGGTTTGGGTGATGGTTTTTCTGCCTGTGGTGGTTTTTCCTTAGCTGGAGGCTGCAGTGGGTGTGCTGTTTTCCATCCCTTCCTGCAGAGCCTTGGCTCATACTGCAGCAGTCCATGCTGTAGGCAGCAGAGGTTTCTGCTTTTATTCCTGGAATATTGGCAGAAAGGGCTGCAGAACATTCCCACACAAGACTTTGAACCCAACTGGAGGTGGGGATCAGTCCTGCCTGGGGGTCTAGGCTGGTGGAATGACCTTCCCTTCACAGCCATGGGCTCCCAGTATTTCAGGAACTCTCTGCCACTTTCTTCCCACAACGTTAAATTGTTCTGCTTTTCAATTGTATTGCTAAACCATGTAAACCTTAATAATTAGAGTCTCTGTTGAGCAAGATGTTCGTAGGTCAGCTGCACGTGTTAGTAGGGAGTTCCAGTCATAAACATGTTTAATTTGGTGCTGTGCAGCTCTGCACTCAGCATGCAAGTAAAGATTTCACTGTAGCTGCTTATTAGTAATTATCATCACTTTATAGCCTGTGTTCTCTCTGTTTCGTTGTTGCTTCATAAATATATGTCCTTAGAAAAGTGGATGAGCAGAGGAGTCAGAAAATCATCCTTATCTTCTTTCCCAAATTATATTTTAAAGCTAAAAATCATAACTTAAACTGCATCTTGCCTTATAGTATTATTTTCCTGTCATGCATGGTGAAGGGAGAATCTTTTATTTAAGGGGTTTATAGACAGGTTAATTGACTTCTGACTTAGTAAAAATGCATGTTTCCCTTGGAAGTCTTGGATTCTAAAACTGATCCAATTGTCCTAAATTTGAAGAAAATTGTGCTCTGTTTTCCCTTTAGAGCTCTCCCATATGCTAATTCTTATTTTATATCATAAATATGCAGCAACAGCACTCGTGGGTTTTCTCTTTTTTCACACCATACATTATGTTACATGTTTGAGAGAAGAATTCATCATTTACACTCTGAGTGACTGGAAGGATGCTCAGTGCTGTGCACAAGTTGTTTGGGTGTCCCTGTCAGATACTGGAGGCAAGGACTGTCTGTGCAGCTCTTGGAAGACCTACTTTATTTCTAGTTTGTGTGTTCTGGCTGGATTTTAAATGTACTTCAGTGATTGTATATTTTCCATTTAAAAAAGGAGAGGGGGGAACAATATGATGGCAAACCACTAAACCCAGCAGCATGAAATGAGATCTTGGTCTAGGAAGTCACATCAGGAAGCAGGGAGACGTGGGAATGACCAATCCAAGCAGTTTGCTGTAGCTTTCCTTTTATTTCCAGTACAACAAGCTGTAGGTCTTCCTTGCAAAGCACTTGTTTAATTACAGCTTCAGGAACATAAAGCCTGTTATTATTTTAACAGAAGGAGCTGAGATTGAAATAAAGCTGAGCTGGGCCCATGTCTTTTCCTGGCAACTTGTAATTTCATGGATGGAAAAAACACCTGTTCAGTGGGGAATCCTTATCATTATGTTTTAGATTTCCCCATTAATTTATTTTACAGTCTTTAAGCACATATACAGATGGAAAGCAATCATGTTTAAGGCCTCTCATCACTCTCTCCCTAGGAATTATGGTGAGGATGTCACTTCTTCATTAATTTGCCACAGCAGGCTCAGGATTTACCTGTGCAGTGAGTGCTGGCTGGGGACAGTGGGACACAGGGACATGCCCTGCAGGGTGACAGGCACAGGTCAGCCCCATCCCTGGGAGGAGGTCACCTGCAGCTCAGGAGTTCTCCTGCCCTGGGGCTCTGCACCCTTGTCAAGATTAAAATCTTCATCTTCAGCTATCACCACATAGCCAGGAGTTATAACAGTATTTTACTGAAATAGCTCAAAAAAATTAGACTCAAAAAGGCACCTTTGTGTCCTTGTAAGCAGGGTTTAGCAGCATTTGTTTTTGGAGGTGGCTGCCTTTAGATCCTGACCCCGGGGCAGGGTTTGAGGATGTGCTGTCCTCCCTTGCTGGCAGTGGCAGGCAGGGTCAGGGCACAAAGGTGAGCTGTGTGGCATCACCACATGTGACTTGGAGCACAAACAGGAGCATTTCCCAGAGCTGGAGGTTGGAGTCACAGCCACTGGGCTGGATTTGAATGAAAGAAGCAAATCTATGAAGTGCTGAAAATGCTGATTTCGTTCTTTGGTCTTTTTTCTGTAGAGGAATATCTGATTTTATTTTTTGTGCCGTCAAAGTAGAATAAGGTTTGAACATTGAACTGAAGTGACCCTTTGCAGGACCACAGAGAGCACCTGGAGATGAAGGCTGAACTCAGTTTGGCTTGGAGCAATTAGCTTGTATTACAAATGAGAAAATGAGATAAGGTGATCATGAGGTCTTTGCAGCTCAGGGAACTGCTAGTGGGATATAGAAATTTCCATTTTCACTGGGCAGCTCAAATCAGAATCAGTTAAAAACTGTAGCTGCCTGATGCCTGCTGAACACTTCCAATGAAGTGCTCTGGGTGATGATACAGTGCATCCCAGCAGTGGTTTGTGTTATCCACAAACTCTGGCAGTGCCACTGGCCCCAGCACCACTGGGCTCTGCTCTCTGAAGCATTCACTGATACACAGAAGAAACTTGTAATTTCCTATGAGGGTGGTGAGGCACTGGAACAGGTTGCCCAGAGCAGCTGCCTCATCCCTGGAAGTGTCCAGGACTAGGTTGGATGGGGTATTGAACAAGGAGCAGCTGGGTCATCCCCAGCATGGATGCAGCTGTGGTCATCCCCACATGACAGCAAGGGAGCAAGAACCTCCCATGGTGTGCAGTCAATTTTGTGCCACTCCTCCAGTTTTTAGCACCAGCACCCTAAAGGTACCGTGTGGGCAAGAGGCTGTGGGGTGGGCACACTGCTGGTACCATTCCTTGGGCAGGGCCTGGTAAGGCAGAGGATGGAGTTTGTCACAGGATAGGCTGGAGTCCAGCTGTTCTAGCAATTTTTTGTTAATAAATATGCATAAAAATTGAAGCAAAAGAGTATCAGTGCTACTTCACGATCATTTGACTCCACATAAATTTCGTGACAAGGAGGAAAGTAATCTGTTGTGGGGGAGAGCGGGGAGGCTTCTCTTCTTTCACCCTCCCCTCCTTCATTCCTCTTTTAATAAAGAAAATCACTTTTCTTTGTCACCATTTTAATGATTCCCAGGGCACTTCACAGCACAGACATAAATCTGGAAATCAGCTCTCAGAAAGAATGAGAGATTTCTCTTCTCTAAATCACAAAAGTATGCTGAGCTCTTTGTAAATCCCCACAACAATGTAATTGCGGTTCTCCCATCATTATGTGGAATGTTTTTGGTGGCTTGTTTACAAGCTAAATAAATAGCTGTGCAAAACATCTGGAACCACAGTATGTCTTAAAAGGCTGCTTTTAGTAGGGCTTAGAATCTCAGTTGTTACTGGGCTTGAGTCTTTCTGATCTGATTGGCATATATTAATAAACTGTATGGAAATATTTGCCTGAAATATGATTAATGCTCTTAATTATTCATAGTGAGAGTTGGAATGATTAGTGTTTTATGGAGAAACTGCATTGGTCTTTCTGTATAGTAAAATACCCACAAAACCAAGGCGTAACTACCTTGTGCCCGGATGGTTCCACTGTCCCGTTGATGTCAACTGTTTACAAGCACAGGGGTTTAGGGCAGAACCAAGAGAGATGGAGGTGTAGGAACTTTCATCAAAATCTTAGGTAAACTCTTGGTATCCCAGGGTTTTGTTGTTGTGCTATGGAGCAATGTTGGGGTTCTTTTAGCCCAGCAGATACGTTTCTCAAGAAGACAAGCTAAAATTCTTAAAGTGAAAGCTAATAAAATGAAGTCTTAGCAGGTTAGTTTGTGTAATAGTAAATAGTGATAATAATAATAATGAGGATCGGCAAGTAGTGTGGTCTCCTGAAGTCTTGGCTGAAGCATCAGGAAACCTGCAACTGCATCCATCAGCTCCTGGTAACTGATTGTTTCTCAGCTACTGAACCTTCAGAGCTGATTTTTAAGACCCCCTTGCATTTCTGCAAGTCTGGCCAAGCAATCTCAATTCAGCAGACTTTTTAAGCTGGGTGGGAAAGCTCATAACTAGGTAAACCTTTTCCTCTGGGAGGAACCCAATAATTTTTTGTCTGTGATTCACTCAGTTGCCTTTGTATGGTCCTATGTTTAACACACTGTGGACATTTGGGATCAGTAGGAGGAAGCGTCTGGAGTGGAGGGGCTTCAGCTGGAGACCTGCACTGGGGATGCCTCTGCACTCTGAGTAGACCAAAACAGTTCTCTTTTGAGTTCTGCAACATCCAGTGTAAGTTTTAGTTCCAGCACTCATGTGAGGACTTAGTAAATCAACATGAAATGTATGATAGTTACTGTACTGGTAAATCATGTTGCCTGGGTCATTGCCCACATTAGCCTAACACAGTAGCTCTTGTGATTTGTGTGGGGTTGTCAGTGCAATGCTGTGCCTGGTACAAGTCTGTGTGTTATTTTCCAACCCAAAAAAAGAAATTGTGAGTATGCTGTCCCAGAGGAGAAATTCTCCCCTGTGTTTTTGGAAACTGAGCACATGAAAGGCTTTCCAAAGCTTTTGGAAAAAGCAGAGGTGCTGAGGTAGGTCGCCATCCTTCCAGCAAAGAGCACAGGAGAATCGATCCTCCTAAGAGAAAGGAGGGACTAGATGGTCCCGTCCAGAGCTGGAATGCTGTGAACACCACAGGGTGAAGTTCTTCCCAAAAATCCCAGTTTGTCTGGTCAAAAACCAAAGCTGGGTGCTAGGGCCTGGAGTCTGCTACTTCTCACTGTTTGCCTCATTCTTCTAATTTTGTGGGCCTTCAGGAAGCGTTTGAGATTCTCATCAAAGTTGGGTAGTTCTCTACTGTACTCCCTTTTTTAAAAAAAAAAGAGTTTTTTACCCTTGCAGCTGGGGATTTCATTTTTCCCCCAGTATACAAGGGGCTAATGGGCTCTGAGAGCAAGTGCTGCAACAGCCAGGAACCTTTGAGACAACAGACCAACCTTCAGAAGACTTTGTGTGACTGTGGGCCATTTACTGGGGTTATCAAAATCTTGAGAGAGGAGATAATTGGCAGATTCCTGTCCTTGTCACATGCAGTGAAAAAAGATTGACCCAGAAACCTTAAGTACTTTTCCCTATCAGGTATTTGGGAATTGCTGGAGCCGGCTCACGGCCCTGTGAAAAAAAATTATTAAACTCAATGAAAGCAAAACAACTGATATTAATATGTGATTAAACAAGCTTTTCTAGGCTTAACACTAGTCCTTGTGCTGGTTATTGAATACAATGGAAATTGCACCGTAAATTTTCCACGCAACATTGAGAAAATAATACTTACAGTATGTTTGATGGTCTTTTACACTGCAATTAGCAGGGAAAGATTGCTTTGGGGAAGGGTTTTCCCTTTTAAATACAACATTTCAGGATGGAATAAGACTTTGTTTACTAGTCTGGTATTGAAATGATTACTTTTAAAGCGTGACTTGAGCAACCCTGATTGCCTCCTGCAATGAAGGGGGAGAGAATGAAATTCCCATTTTCTACCACAGCAAAGTTTCGTTCCTTGTGTCGCTTGAAGGATCTGTGGTGCTCAGCCACATGAATTGAGTCCTATGGATTTCAAAAGTTTTGCTTTTCAAACTTGAGAGGAGCTGCACCAGTTGTAACTTTTATGAGGAAAAATCTGTTATAGAATAAGCCTAAAAGGGAAAAGAAAACATGTCTGTCCAGACTGGCCAACTGGCACAGGCCTGCGTAGTAGTAAAATGGGTAATTTTCAGCCACATGGGCCAGGGAAGATCCAGAGCTGGGCTTTTTCCCTTCCTTCCTTCTTTCAGAATACTTTGGAGACTTCTAAAATAAACCACAGTTCAGTCCAAAAAAATAGCCACTCTAAAATCACTTCCATCCATGGCCGGGGGTATGTCATGCTCGAGTTTACTGGAGTGCTGTGGAAAGCCTATGCACTTGTCAAAAAAATACAACAAAAAAAAGGGAGCAGGGGATCTACCTCATCTCCTTTTTCTTCCAACCACCCCCTCTTTCATGCGCCTTCCCAAATCTGTCATAAAAGGTATCCCAAGGTGGTTGTTAGTGAGCTCCCCTCATGAGAGATGATTAAAGCCAGATGAGTCGGAGCCCCGAAACACAGTCCCTTTGTTAGGGAAAACAAAGGCCTTGGTAATTGGATTCACATTGAGTGAGGCACTTAAAACAGCAAAGTAACAAGAAAAATCTGCCGGGTTATGTCATAACTGCCAGGGTGGGTGTTTTGTTATTTTAAAAGAGCATGACCGTCTCATTTTTTTACTAGCTTAGTCTGGTATATTGAAGTGGAAGATTAAAAAAAAAATATATATCCCCAATTGTAACATATTTTATACAACCAACAGAGAGAGTTTGGGACATGGGAAGCAGCAGGATCCGGAGCAGGTCACCGTGCTGGTGCAATAGCCATAAAACAAGGAGCTGTTTCCATCTGTTTGCCAATGTTGCGATGTGCTGCAGAGGATATACCCTCCCAGAGCCTTTGGCGGGGCAAAGAGTCAATCCCAGTGTATCACTCATCCTTAAATCTCACTTGTTTGGCTCATGGATAAACTATTCAGCTTCCAGTTGGCCTGTAGAGTCATTTTCCATAGCTTGGGAGCAGGCGTGTACAGATGGGAATTAGTCGTCACCATCTTGTGCTGTATTTGGGGAAAAAGCTAATAAATACCAAATTGAAGGGAGACCTGAGCTGTCTTGGGGATTTACTGCAGGAGTGCGTGTCTTCCAGACCTTTGATCATCGATTTTGCTTGGAGCACTAAGAGCACAAGGAACAGCTGAATGTGCCAGGTTATCAGGCCTCCAAAAAAACAGGTTGGTGTTACTTACAGAGGTGCTAGTGAGATCTTGCAGGAAGGATGTGAAGTGGCTTTCAAGAATTGCTTTTCACTGTGTCATGGCAAACAATTTTAGATTTAATATGCAAATGTCTGCCAAAGAAAAGTATCTGGTTTGGCAAAGACTGATTTATTCCATCATAGGCTCCAGAGTAAAAATAAAAACAACTACAGAGAATAATCTGCTCTGAAGATCCCAGCGCCTATAAAAGATTAGTCTTAAGAAGAGTTAGCAGAGTGTTGAAAAATGTCGTGTCTTGTTTTCCATTGAAACTTGGCTGGCAATCTTGGATGGAAAACCCAGAATCACACAGCCTAACACCCGCAAAGCTCAGCACTTTTCAGCTCAGATTAAAACACTCGTCTGCTTTCTTGTTGCAAAGGCATGATGCACACAGCTCCTGGGAAGAGCAAACCTTTGATTACCAAGTCAGTCATTAGGTAAGGGGTAGTGCTCATTCCTCACTTTAGAGA
Source organism: Hypocryptadius cinnamomeus (assembly GCA_013400635.1). NCBI lineage: Eukaryota > Metazoa > Chordata > Aves > Passeriformes > Zosteropidae > Hypocryptadius > Hypocryptadius cinnamomeus. Next base: position 1,046 of record VYZP01083886.1, on the reverse strand, counting down.
CGGTAGAGATCTTCTTTATTAAAATTTCACAAAGCTCTTGGGGATTAAGGCACCCAGTTTCCATTAATTTGAACTAAGCATCCAGATCCTGCTGGTGGCTTTGTAAAAACAGCTTTTCTTCCTCAGAGTCTATGTACCTGTAGTTCAGGGGTTTTGTTCTGGATCCCAGCATTCCCAGCAGGAGCTGGGTTCAGTGTGAGGCCACAACAGGTTTTGCAAACATAGTCAAACTCCTTCCCTGTAGCAGGCACAGCTGAATAACAAGACTGCTTTTCTTTTTCTCTTTGGCTGGGGTTACTCTCCCTTGAAGGAGCTGCAGCATTTGTGCTTCACAGGGTGTCTGTCTTCCTCTCCTCAGCTGCACAGTCACTTGTCTGAGCTCTTGGGTGCTTCTCCATCATCCCTGTTGAGAGCTGAGTTCCTATGGAGTTCCAGCAGCAGCAGCTTCTCTCTGTGCTGGCCTCTCTTGGTTCTCATTCAGCCTCTGGGTTTAAGCTCCCAGGAAAAGTAAGAGAAGAGATCTTGCAGGACTAAGGAGTTCCCACTTCATTCTTTACTTAGATGGGAACGAGCCAAAGGGATTTCATTCTCTTTTTACCCTTGCTGACTCTGAGAACAGAGGGAGAAAGCTACCAAAGCTGCTCTTTGGCTGAGTTGTTGCTGTATTTAGAGCCTAAAGCCATGTCTCATTTCTATAAGGCCCTCATGCTCTGTTGGTAATCTCTGAACTGTTTCTTCAGGGATGAACAAACCTCAGCCACTGAGTGTGAACTGAAAAAAAAGGTACTAGACTGGTGCTGCTTTTCCAGGAGCTGTGAGCACAGGCTGATGTGTTCCACCAGGGAATAGAGTAATTTCCCTCCTACGCATGTGTTGTTACGTCTCTGCTCTTGGTCCAGCACAAGCATAATTTCCCAAGACTCTCCTGCAGGGAAGAGTTGTGAATACAGCCCTTAAGTCCTGACTGAGCCCTTGAATCTTAGACCTTAGTAGGGTTGGTGTGATACAAATTAAGCCTAACCTGTAAATCAATTTGCCAGTTACTC
>VYZP01083852.1:0-31582 GCA_013400635.1 Hypocryptadius cinnamomeus | reverse complement strand
GGAAGGGAGGGAGGGAGGAAGGAAGGAAGGAGGGAAGGGGGAAGGAAGGAGGGAACTCAAAGAGAAAGAGAGAAAGAAAGAAAGAAAAAGAAAGAAGCTGAAGGAAGGAAGAAAGAAAGAAAGAAAGAAAGAGAGAGAGAGATTAGGCTTATGCTAATTGTCTGAGCTTTTAACCAGTCTTTGGGGATACTTCCCATGGGCTTCAGCAAGGTAGGAGAGAGTTCTTCTGAGGTGGAGGATAGCAACACACATACCAAGAAATAATACAAACTTAAGAGTTCCTATGAAGCATCACATAATTGTGCAGAAAAGAAGGTACCCTCAGGAGTAAGTAATAATTACTACAACTTTGGTCTGCCATCTTTGTGTATCTTATTTACAATGGAAATACCTGTGCACAGTCTAGCTTGGGAAAGGAAACTGGGAAATAAGCACCTGCTGTTTGAGTCAGGTTTATGCCTGTGTTCATGTACAGCAGTAGGGAATGAAATACCTGTTGGACTTTCTCAGCTGGAATGCAGGCACCTGTAGAGCTTTATTATTTTGTTCATTTTAAACGGGTGTTTTTTGAACACCCAAATAACATAGCAGATCTAGGTGCTTCAATTCCACAGCCATAGCCACTTAATTTCCCACAATATGTAAAATGTGTTTTTAAACACTTGCAAACAAGCCTTTCAAAACATTCTAGAGCTCATTTCTACATTTGGTAAACATTTTTGCTACTAGACCACCTTGCCTAGATTGTTGCATAGGGACTTTCCCACGATGCCCACTGCCCATTTGATGGTTGTATCACTGAAGTGAAATCCCTTGCATGAGGTGGGGTCAGTTCTTATAAAGAGTGGAGCAGTTTGCACATCTTAGTTATTAAATTGTGCTTGCTGACAGTCCCAGGAGAGAGGGCTGAGGACTTGAATGGACATGGAAACTATGGAACCATGCAACCTATTTATGATTGCCTTGTGTAGATGGAGATTTGATACACTGAGGTGAGAAAATCTGTGCTGCTGCTTACTGTAGCTTTTTTAGAATGTGGATAAATGCAAGATTCCAGCACCACACTCTGCAAGGTGCACAGAGTAAAAAAAATTAATTTTAACATGGAAAGCTCTTCTACTGTGTCATCTAAACTGGAGATTTGGAATTCCACTGAGTACTTTGAAAGCTGTATGCACATGTATTTATGTTGATTCTTTCATCTCTTTTCTCATTTTTAAATAATTGCATCCTGGGGATGGAAGAATTATTTTACTAGTCCCTGCTTACTAGAGCACATTTATATACAGTTACCAACTGGTGGTGATGGAGATACCACAGTTATTTTCCATTCTGAGTTACTGACATATTTCAGATATCACTTGGGGACAAAACATTTGAAGGGAATGGTAAATTTTAAACCATTGTAGCTACAAATGATGGAATTAGCATTTACTTATCAAGTAGCTCATTTCAGCTGTTATGAAAGCAGAGAAGTGTAAGAGTAGATAGTGCACTTTTGGGAGAGATGTAGGTAATGTGGAAATATTTCTTTTGCCTTCCTTGTCAGGTAGAACTTAACAGTGCACATCTAAGCTCTGAGAAATGCACCATATAGTACAGCCCAGTAGGATTTGTCCCAGAAAGTACATTTGAAGAGAACCTTTCTGAGCAAAGTCATTAATCTACCTTTGATAAGTGTGCCAGACATCTTCAGGTGCGGATCACACTCAGTATTGTAAGGGCATGAGTACAAATTCTACTTTCATTAAACTGAAAAAAAAGCTGCTGCAATCAGAAGAGTTTGGGAGCTGCCCTTTTCAGGGAAGTACTGTGCAGTATGAAACTTGCCAAAAACTAATGGATTGTTTGCAGGAAATTGGAAGTTAAAGTGCATGAGTCAGTCTACTTCAAGGCTGAACAGTTTCCACTGAACTTAAATAATGAATGCCAAAACCTAGAGACAGTACAAGCAGCTGCAGTGGTTTTGCTCAGTTTTTATCCAGGCACTGTAGGGGATTTTGTGTTTAGCAGAGTCCTCCTTGTCTTCTCCTTCATCGGGCTTTAAAAGTGTTACATACGTTGTTGTTACTGACATGGAAACCTTTGCACAAGAAGCTGCAACCCAAGAATTTTTATTTTTGCTTCAAAGCAGTTACTACAGAGTACAGTCTAGAGTGTGCAGTTTCAGGGATTTCATCAGCAAGAAACAACTACCTACTTTTGCACTGACAACCAAAAAAGGAGAGGATTTTTTTTTTCCTCAGAAGTGATACATGTTAGCTTCACACTTCTCAAAATATTCAGGCCATTTACTTCCTGGTGTGTGCAAGGATTTCAATATACCTAATGAAATATATCAAACATTAGGTGAAAGACAGAAGCATTCTCAATAATTTTGATTTGTGACAGATCTTATGCCCAGAGCATATTTGTTCAGTAGACTACTTTTTACCAGGCTACTAAATCAATCTAGTAGGAGTGCAGGAAAGGAATGAGGTGTTTTTGTATGTCCATGTGGCTTAGATTTCTTTAATTTGAAGTACTTATTTGATGTCTGTGCATCCAGAGAGTAGTTGAGGGTATGCGTGGCTGAGCAGATTTGTCCTGTTCTGTGCTTCTGTTCTCCAGTTCTCTCAATATTCTCAACATTTCTGAGTTGGAGAATCTCTGAATGCCCCAGAGTTTTGGGACTTTGGGTCTCATCCTCATGAGAGATGCTCCAGGTCACTGAGCACCTTTGTGGCCCAGAACTGGGCACAGCACTCTAGGTGTGGAAATGCAGGTACAAAGCTCTCCCCAGTGTCACAGTTTTCCACCATGCACAGCATCCATGCAGCTCTTCAGCTGTGGTGTGGACAAGAGTTTGGGCATGAGGCTTTAAGAAAATCTGAGTATTTTGCTGTATGAAATTCACATGTTGGCTAAATGCTTCTTGATGAGATTTAGTCTGAGTAACCTTAACATTATTTAGAAAAGCAATTAACTACTTTTACAAATAGAGAACAGTCCTGAATCAGGAGGAAAAAAACATTTTGATTTTGTTTTCTTCTTTTCTCTCTTTTCAGTTAGATGGGAACATGACTGAGGTTTTCATAGGCAGCTGTAGACTTTCATTGTGCTGAGTCAATATAGAAAGGTCTAGAAAAAGTCTAGAAAGGTGTCCATCTAGAGGTACCTCATAAATAATGGCTACAGACTTAGCTGTCTTAATTTACATGCATGTAACTCCTTTTACCCCTCAGTTTTAATCTGAAGCTCTTTCCTGGCATAATTTGCCATAAGGCCATGTGAATACTTGCACAAGGGATGACGATCATGTGGGAGTGAAATTGATCAACAAGTTTGGAACAAGGTGCAATTGCCCCTTTCAAAAGGAGTGGCCATGGCACAGGTTCCTGCATTAGTCTGAGATATTTAATTATTGTGTGCCTCAGTTTCCAGATGTGTGAAGTGGAGTGGTGACGGGGATTAAATTTGGAAGAACCTTTGAGCTTTCTTGATGAAAAATGTTAAGGGTTATTAAGTGTGAATGTGGTGAAAGGCTTAGCAGACAGGTGTGGATTAAAGAAATGGTTTGAAATCCAGTAATTTAGTTCTAGGTTTAATTGAAAGTTGTAATCCCAGCAATTGGTGCCAGTGTCTTCTAGGATTTAGATCCAGTGCAGCGGAGCGTGTAGTTTAAGGCTTTACAGAACAGTATTAGTGCTTATATGTTTATCGCTCAGCACGTGTTAGCATTATTCCTGTGGAATGCTCTTAATTAAAATCCAGGAGCTGCTTACAGTGCATTTGATGCTCGCTATCATGAGCACTCAGTCAAGTTAGCAGCAAAATAAATTGAAAGGAATGATTTTTCTCTGAGCTACGATACCGTTGGCAGGCGCTTTTGTAACTGGTGCTGTCATGAATGCACGGGAGGTTTCGGCAGCAGATTCCTTGTTGATCAAATGGCTTCTGTTTTCATTTTTCAAATCCTGATATTAGCTCAAGTAGGAGGAAAGGGACTTTCAGTTGGGACAGCAGAAAACAGGATGCTTTTGCAGCAAAATAGCCATTGGGGCAAGCCTAGTTTACACATTGTACTCTAACATCTCAGGCTTCAACGCCAGACTTGTTTTGGAAGAGTTACACCCAGAGAATCTCTTGATAAATGGGTGAAATCTGTTGTTCTGTTTTTGAAGGGAAGGAACACACACCAAAATTAGTATTTTGTAACATAATATTGCTTCTTTCTGAAATTTTGCATTGTTTTTTGGGGCCTGATGCTCTATAGATAGGGTTAATTGTTTCAGTGTGAGTAACCAGAGTTTTAAACATGAATTCTAACTTTTTGACCCCATTAATCATAAAACTGCCTGATCTTGCTTACTGTAACATTGCTTTTTCTTTTCAATTGATGAGTCATGAGCATATATTAAATACAATTTCTTTAAAAATAATTTTTAAAAGTCCTTCTTGCATCTTAAAATGATTTTGTAAGCCAAGAATTCAGCATATGTATGTCAGTACATATTGCAGTGGGCTTATGATATATTAGCTTCAATGAAAATTAGATCTAAATTAGAGTAGATTTTGAAAAAGGGTTGTGGGCACGTGTTTTTGGGAGTGGCTGGAAGAACTTACTGTAGGGGAAGGTTCAGCCCTGTGTGTGCTCTACCTAGAAACTAGATAGGCTGATGTTTCTAGTTAAAACAAGATGCAGAATTTAAAGCTAGGAACCGCTGAATATGAAAATTAATTTTTGCATTTACACAAAAAGAAAAACATCCAGCCATGGTCTAATTCATTTTCTTTGCTTTCCTTTCCAAAAATATGTTTAGAAATTAAATAAAAAGCATTGAAGTATTTCAACAACCAGTTGGTTGTGGGTTTTTGGTTTTGTTTTGGATGTTTTCATTGTTTTGTTTTGTTTTGGTTTTTATAATGCCATTAAAACTTCTTTGGAGGATAACAGCCCTCTTGAGGACCAAAGCCCTGCCCTGTTACAGCCAACGCTTACAGGGCTTTTTAACCCACTCTGTGCACAGAGAAATCAGAGAATTGAAAAGTGAAGGAGCTGAGTGAAAACTGAACAGAGACCCACAACAAAATCTGATTCTTTCTGTTGCTCAGTTGAAAACCAAGCATGTTTTGAAGTTATGGCCTTTTGGAAGTGTGAGAATATTTAACTCCTGTGTGTCTGTTGTGCTGTAAGCCATGAGCTGGCTGCCCTTCTGTATTGCAGAGCTTCCCGGAGCTGAGGTGTGCCCCGGCACTGCTCCCCTGGGAGTGGCTGGCTGGGGAAACTGAGGCACAGAGCCATGGGCTAGCCTCTGGAGGATGGGGCACAGCCAACTCCTGTGCTTCTTCTGCTCTTTGGACTTTGGGGATCGCTGTGTTCTCCCTGCTGGCTCGCCCTTTTCCAGGTTGTTTTGTTCCTACGCGGCTTTCACGTTCTTCTCCCAGAGAGCAGCCACTTGTTAATTTATCTACAGATAAGAAATTGTGTGTACAATTAGTGAAAGCCTTCTTTGGTCACATTCACCCTTATCCCTTCCCCCCCTGTTTTCCTCTAATTCCTGGTGACCCTTCTTTGACTTTTATTACCTTTTAAGAAGTGGCAGAATCAGGCCATTAAGTTGAAGTGAATTATGAAATACTTAACCCTCTTGTCTCCCCTCTGAAACACCAGCCCCACACATACCAGTTACTCGTGGAGGGCTTTTTTTATAGAAAAATTTGACGTCTAAGTGTTTGTATGTAGCCTGGATTGCTACATACATAAGATACAAAAAGGATAAAACCAGAAACTGAATTTTCTCCCTATCTGAGTCCTTCATGTCTCCAGGACCTCTACTTTTACTATTTTAAAAATGAATTTTGGATAAAAAAATAACCACTGCAGGGTTCCACACTTTATTCAAGGAGTTAAAAGTCTGGAGCTGTGCTTGATGAGCCAGATGGTCTTCAACAGTAACATTGTTCATATTGTTTAGATTATCCTGTTGCAAGTACAGTGCCTCGTTTACCTTTTATGGAAGAAAGTGTGGAAAATTGACCACAGATGTAAGTAACCAAGAATGATGGCTGAGGCAATTCTTACCAGGCTCCCTCTCTAACACGCCTGATCCTGCAGATAAAAATAAATAGAGAAATGTGAGGCAGCATGAGAAATATCTAGTGTTACCTATTTAAGTGTTTAATTTGAGCTCTGCGAGCTACTAAAGTCTTTATTTTCTTAGACTGAGATTTCTTCATATTGAACTGGTTTCAGTCTTTTGGTGTAGGCAGCCTGAGTGTAGATTTTTATCCAGGTACTAAATAGCACATCATTATATATTTTTTCCATCCTGGTTGAAAAAAAAAGGGTGTGGGAAGAAGCCAGCTATGCTGACCTCAAACACAGTTTATGGTCCAAAAATCTTCATGAGAAGATTGGTACCCTTTTTGTGCTGTAATGAGAGAGCACAAACTCCCCATTAATATTGATTTGATTGGTATCAGAAGCAAAGGCTGCACCAAATTAATTAGAGGTAGCTCATTGTTACTCCTGATAATGGGCTGTTGAATTAGTGAAGCATCTTACAAGTCAGCTTCAGATTGAAATAAACTTTTTTAGACAGGTATCTCTTTTGTGCAGTATCTGGAATTGGAAGGCTCAACAGAACAAAGGGGAAATGCTGCAAATGAAAGCAATAAAGCCCTGGTTTATAAAGTCCTTTTGTCTCCTATCACTTTTCTTTCTCTCCCTCATTTCCTTCCTCTTATTAGGAGCTGCTGTCAAAGTGCATTTACTTATGGCAAGTGGTTCCCTTCGGAGCCCCTGAGCTGGTGCTGCTGCATTTGCATGCAGGTGCTGCTGTGGTGGGGCACAGCTCTGGCCTGGCCTCTCCCCTGCCCTGCCAGGGCAGAGAGAGCTGGAATTGCATAAACCTGGCCAGGCAGTGAGAATCTCCTCTTTGCTCCTCAGCACGGCTTGGCTGCCTTGTGCTCTTTCACAAGGTGGTAGATTCCTCGGACTATTAAAGGCAGCATCTTCCCTTTCTTGAACTGAGCTTTGATTGATCCAGGAAATATATTTTTTTTTTGCCTGTGGAATGTTTTTGAATTTGGTTCTGCCTACACTGGTTTGTAGAAGCATAGACTATCAGATTCTCTTCCTAATATTGTTTAGAGACTTTTCAGAAATTGAAGGAAGAAATGTTTTACAGGGAACAGAGAGGGCTGGAGATTATGGTGAGAAATACTCAATCGAGGATGTAATGTAAAATGAGCAGTTAACTCTGGAAACAGATTTCTAAGGCAAAGTTCAAATGATCAGTCTAGGGTGCCACTAAATGGGACGAGAGAGAGTCAATAATAATTTTCATATTTTTAATACCTGCATTCAAAATATGATAAATTAGATTGGCAACATGGGGCACTGTTTTTCATCATTTGCCTATCTGGTTCTGCTCCCTGTGGGATCTGGAAAACAAGATCACTTGGACATAACAGCTCTGGCTCTATGCCTGCAGCTGTAGGGTGCAGAAGGGGAAAGCCGTGGGGAGGAAGTGGCAGGAGCAGCACCAGAGTGGGAGATTGGAAAGGTGATAACAAACACGGGCCTTGGAAAGGGAGAGCAGCGTTGAGGAGGTGACCAGCTTGAATCAGGACAGTGGGTGAGGGGGGAGGGATGTGGGTGAGAGTGATGGATGTGGGGACGGAGCCTCTGCCTGGGAGCCAGCAGCCTCTGAGCACGAATCCTGTTCTGCTCTGAGGCTGCATGGAAATTCTCTTTTTTTTTTTCTCTCTGTGTCTGTTCTCATATTCATGAAATAGTGATAATGGCCATTGTGTGCATCAAAGTGGTATCAGGAGGCTTAAAGTGCCATTGTAGTTCTGGAACAGCAGAGATGTGTTGACCTTCCTTTGGTCCCACAGTCGATAAATGCTTACCTCAGTGACAAATTAAGGGTTTGCTTTCTTCTCCCTGAGCTACCACAGCAATGAAAAGGGTTTGGACACCGTCCTGTACTACAGCAGACTTGTTAGCTTAATTGCAATCGGGCTGCACAAGTAACAAAGGGCAGGATTCGCCTGACATGCCCTGTAGTACTAATGAAAATGGAAACATTTGAAGAAAAACAGAAGCTTTCAGGTCCTGCGTTAGGATTAACTTGCTCACTGATGTAACATTTTGCAGCCGACTTCTAAAACTGATCCAGATCTGTCAGGTCAGGTTTTGTGCTTGAGCTGATCATTCAGCAGGGAAACATCACCTGTGTTTTAACTCATTCAGCCTGGAAATTATTTGAAAGATCAACTGAAGTCTGAGTGTTACAGAAAATCGTTTTATAAAGCAAGGCTTCCCAGGGGTGAACATAGATTTCCATCTAAATAAAGCTGCCAGCACATGATTCACAAGACCCCAGAGATTTTCCATTTGATAAAGCAGAATTATTGATCTCTGTTATTGCTCTAGAGAGATGAGATGAAAAGGTTTTCATTGTCTGGGCAGGACCATTCCAAGAGAGCAAAGAGGATAAACACCATTGTCACACAAACTCCCCAGACTCTGATGAGTGAGACACTTTGGTTTTGCTGTCTTGAAACATCCTACAGATGTTTCCTTCAGCAAGTGCTGAAGACACAGAGCTGCAACGAATTTATCTGTGGAGATAGATTTTTACACTGTTATTCAGTGAAGGGACTCTTTGCTGAATTTTACAGGAAGTCAGGCAAAGAGTGCTTAATCAGTGGCAGCTAACCACTACAGCAATTCAGAGTTGGTCCCTCATGGTAAAGTCACATATCCATGGCTAGAGCTGCACTGTGCTTCTCATGGGGCTGAATCACAAGGGAAGCAAGTTATCCCTTTCAAGGCAGTGAGACCCTCCTCATAACCTTGCAAGTGTCATGGTAAAGGTCAAATGGCCCCTAGAAAACACAGCTTTGTGGATCCAAAAGCCCCACTAATAATGCTTAGAGAAACTGAAAAGTCAGCTCTTTTGCTGGATCTCTTCAAAGCTTGAAGAGAACTTGTTGCTCTTGTATGAAGGGAAGTCTCATGGAGCGAAGCTGTGCTGCAGAGGGACCATGAATACAGAGAGTGGTTTCTCAGCAGGACACGAGCCCAAAGCTCCAAAAAGCATCACCTGATTTGCAGAGCAGACTAAAGCCTTCTAATGAACACCCCTATGCCAATATTATATTTTTAACTGGTATTACTCCTCGTTTCTCACAGATATGCCAGGAATTTCCTTTTTAACAAACAATGCCTGTCTCGGTGGAAGCCTGTTTCCATGACTAAAACTGTGATGAGAGCATCAGCCTAGGATGGTTCCAGGAATAACCTACACATTCAGCTCTACTCTGCCAAGAACCCAGAGACTGGTTATTGAGATGAATGGTTTTGGTTAATGTGCACCACAAAGTAGGAAAAAAAAGATGCCTATATATTTTAGATAGATAATTATCAAGAAATTGTGTATAAAGAATAATAATGTATGGTGGGGGAGCAGAAATATAAGCCTTGAACTTCCTATCCTGAAAATATAAATCACTGCAAGTTTTAAAGCACTTGCATGACTCATATGCAGAGGTCATAGACCAAATTTGCTGATGGAGGCAGGATGAAACAAATTCGGCTGCATTTTTATGATATTTTTCCTGCTGCTCTTAGCTTTTTATTTACCCAAAGTAATATAATTTTCCAGAGAAGTGTAACAGATCCAACATATGGAACTGCTATCCAGTTCAGTGCTTAGGTGCAGAACTGAATGGGAACAGTGGTGTGTCAATAAATAGCTTACTGCATGTCAGGCAAAGTAGTCTCTCAGGAACCATATTGCCAGCTTGGCAGGATTCTGGAAATGGAATCTCCAGTGGAATTGGGGTAGTAATGCAGGCACTGAATAGGGCCCAGGCCTAGAGGAAATCCAACTCCAGTAACTTGAACTCTAAATGGAAGGCAGAGAGAGAGTAACAAGAAAGAGGCGCTTGTTAATGGGCAGGTCTATAAATCAAGGGTTTTTTTCCTCCTGCTCTAGCACAAACTTTGAACCAGTTTAGTGCATCCCTGAAAGTCAGTACTTTTTCCACTTGAGAAATAATGACATAAAGCTGAGTAAACTATTTGGTAATCAATTGTGTTGCCTATTGCTGAGTAATATTTTTGTGCCACGAGAGAAATCTGCAGGAGTTATGATTTAGGTCTGATCTGCATACTGGATTTATGCTGCTGAGATTCTGTTGACTTTGAGGTTGTTTTTGTATTTTCAGGAGCATTGCTGATGTTTAGATTTTGATCCAGTATAGCTTAGAAAATGAGAGGAGAGTTATTCCTGCATTCAGTTTAAAATGTCAGCACATAGCAAGTCAAGAAGTCTGGCTCCAGGTGAAGGTTTTAGACCTGAATGTGTCTCGATTTAATGGCAGGGAATGAGGCTGGCCTTTTAGGAGAGAGAGCCTGTACCATTGAGTGTTCCAAGCGATCCAATTTTGTGTGCATGTATGGTTGTAGTAAAGATTTTGTTTATGATACGAGGCATAAAAAAATGTGTGTATTTATCGGTATAACATCATTCTCCTGTGTGGTTAGGGAAAAAGGCAATGGGCCTGCCTGTGTTGAGTGACACTTGGACCTTGCAAGGTGCATTGCAAATAATAGCAACATTCTGGGACAGCTGGAGTTCCTTAGATTCTTGTCAATGCATTTTTTGCCATATGTCAGTTATATTATAGGTGAACTGTGTCACATCAGTAGTATTTTATTTTTCAAGAGTCTAATTTTCTTGCATTTGCCACCTAGATCTAGTTGGGATTGACCCTTTTAAATTACTTTTGTCAGCATTCATGTGTTAGTTGGGAAGGACACCATTTTAATTTATGCCTAAAAACATAACTCTGGTATCTACCTTCTCCCTTTACATTAGACAGCCTGTGCTGGAATTCTTCTCTTTTAGCCCTGGTGAGTGGAGAGGGGGGGTTAAATGTCACCCATACCCTCAGTGCCACCCCTGAAGTCCCACATCCCAGGGTCATGTCATCCTCTGGAGGGCAGGGGAAGGCACAAGGGCAGTTTGGAGACACCTCTGTCCTCACTGCAGTTACACCAATAGATGTTGGCACTGCCAGGGATCTCACCTGTAATTTCTTGGTAGATGAGCACTTTGTGTGACTCCCAGTTCATATGACTCTTGTTTCTGCTCATGTGTAACATGCAAGGTCTGTCATCTTTTCTTCCATTTACATGATTCCTGGCATTTTAAATTCAGGTAGATTAGATTTAGACTTTTTGTAATGAATCTCTATCATTTTGTGTTCTGCTTGCTCCTGAAATAGCCTGGGGGAACCTGATAGGCACGATTTATGTGTATCATTTAGAGGCATAAGAAAGCATCTGATTGATTTAGTCTTTCTTTTGTTAGCTCTTGCCTACCATTCTAATCATCATTTTACTGTAGCATTGCACTATTGAGGAAGATACGGGTTTTCAAAGGCAGGATGCTTCCATATTTAGAAATGGTGATGCTTAAAGGAAAATGGCTTGGAGATCTTGACAGCAGATATTCTGCTAGTTCTGGTGTAGCTCATATCGTAGTTTGCAAGGTAGAAAGATGCCTGGCATTTATTTCACCAACAGTAACTTCAATTAATTCATTTTTTGTATTCTTTCCTGCCTTCAGCAGAATATGCTGTGGGTAGGATGCTTCTGTGCAGCACTGAGCTCTGCTGGTGTGAAAGCAGAACTGGGTGCTGATGCTGTAGCGCAGTTCCCGTGGCAAAAGGGAAAAGGGACTGATGAGACTTGGCAATGTTTGTTTCTGTGCTGGTAGGATGTTTGGAGTCTTCCACGTGGCTTTTAGTCTCTGTCACTTTTACACAGAGCAGAGTGAAGGAGACAGAAGCATTAAGGACCTGAGCCTGTAAGTTTCCAATTGGAATCAATCAATGTAAACAGTAAGGCGAATTCTCTTCTGATATCAGTCAATGCTCTTCTCTTGCCTTTACTAAGGCTGTGCCCATTTGCAATAGCTGAGAATTAAGCAGTTGCTCTCCTCCCAGCCTTTCTGATGACTTAACATCATTTTTGAAACATAAAATTCCTGTTTGAGGTCTGGGTTGTTGGCTTATGTGTTTAAATGAAAGGCTTGTCCGTCCTCATGTGACCAGCACTCTGAAGAAGATCCACGAGTGAGGTTAGGTAAAACTGTGGGTTTTTTCCCTTCTACTATCTGGATTTTCTCAGAACCTAGATAATTTTATCCCATTTGCATCAAACATGCAGGTAACTTTAGAATCCTGCATCTGTATTGTTTCTAGGGAAGCAAAATAAAATTACAAATGACAGTAATTGACATTACATGCTTTAATTGAATTTCCTCCTCTGTGAACCAAAACCTTTTAACCAAGTATTGCAGTGCTATTTCTGTATTTATTTCTTACATGGGTTAATGTGCTATGTGGCAGATCCAGTATTTATCCATTTTCACAAATTAAGCTATCAGTGTCATGTTGCCTTTGAATTGTTTCCTGTATTGATGGCCAAAATGGCTTGAATAATACTTTAGTCCTCCCTGGCTATATTTCTGTTTTCACAAAGCTGAAAATTGCAGGGTTGAAAATGAGCCCTTAGGAACAGTTTGGGAAACTCTAGGCCCAAAGCATCTTACCAATGTGCTGGGTTTTCTCCCTGCAGTGATCTCTGCTAAGGGAAGGGAGAAGTGCACAGCCTTTTTGAAAGGTGCTATTGTTGTTGTTATATTACAGGAATTAGAAATCAAGCCCTGCTTGAGTTTATGTTTGTGGCAAGTGAAAATGAATTACAGAGAGCAGGAGTAGAAATTCCTCTACCGGGTCCCCAGGCTGTGCACTTCAGACCTGCTGAAGTTTTCAACTTCTTGCCCTGTTATACCCTCTGGGGAAGGAGCTCTGCTTTAGCTAATTTGCAGCCTTCTTACCCTGCTGTAACCTCACCTACTACCTGGGCATGATCTTTTGTCTGCTTCTGTAGGTATAAAAATTCAGCATAAAAGAAACAAATTTCATTTACTATTTTTTGTAAAATAACTACTTTTGTGCATGCAAAAAAATACTATTTTATGAACAGATGTAAATAATCACTTATAAAATAGGTGATGTAGTTCATGATGCAGGTAGCTGTGACTTCAGACTTCATGAATTTTCTTAATATATAATAATTTTCAGCATCCTTCTTGACATTTCAAGTGAAGCATTGTTTTCCTTTAGCTGTACTTGTGTCCCAAACAGGATTGCCATAATAAAGTATGTGGGACACTTATGATTCTATTCAGAAATTAAGAAAAGGAAAGCTTGGTAAAGAGCTGCCAGCTCAGCATTGTCTGTAATTGAATGCTGTTATTCAGCAGTCCAGCAATGCAGGTTTTCAGTGCCAGAAGGCAACGGAACTCCAGGAGTCAGAATGGGGAGCCCCATTACTACTTGTGAGTGCAGCATGAAATAGAAATGTTGGCAGGGAAAGCTGCTTTTAGGAGTGACCCAAAAGCTGCAGACCAGTGTGTATCAGATACTACTTCAAACTGGCAAAGAATGTGGTGTCAGAACACTGAGGAGAGCTCTGAGACTTTTTCTGCAAGGAGTCACATCCGATATGAAACCTGGGGGAGGAATGTTGTGTAGCACAGCTGAATAACTCTGAACAGTAAATACCACTCCATTCTCCTCCATTCTCCATACTTGTCTTTTGGAACAGGTATTTTAAATAGAGTTCCATTGGAAATTAGAAAGGTAACTACTTTCCATGACTTAGAAATGAGCCAGGGATGTTTCACTTCCCTCCTCTTGCTCCAAGTTGAAACAAGCACTTAGATATTTTATAGCTTCTGAAAAATTTTAGTCTGTAGAAGACTTCAAAGGAATTTGATTTTTAGCCCAAGTAAGTAATTGCTTTAGATTATATTTTCATTACTGCTCCCCTTTGGAAGAGCCCATAGACCATAAAACTAGTTTATTTCTTACCAGTAGTTTATTTTTTTTGATGGTTCATACCTCTCCTTTCCTCTGCTTTTTAGCTTTTTATATGCTTTTGCCTGTTTCAGGGCTTAGTCCTTGTTCCATGTGAGTGTTGCTAATTATTTCAGTAGGGAAGTATTTGTAGAGAAAATAATACTGTGATCAGGATCTGATTTTGGTAATATTTGATAATATCATATGTGCATCTCAATTCAGACACAGGATTCAAGTAACTCCTGTTGATCAGACTTTGTTTCACAACAACAAAAACTAAAAAGAAAAAACCACAAACAAAAAACAAACAAACAAAAACTAAAAAAAAAAAAAAAAGAAAAAGAAAAGAGAAAGAAATTTCCCATCCAGTGTTGCAGTGTCTATGCATAGACTTTCCCTATGCTTTGAGGGGACCTGTGACTTTATTCAGTTACAAGAGGAAAAGGTACAAGTTACCCAGAACAGAAACAGACTGGGCTTGCTAAAAACAGGTGTTTTGCACTTGCCCTTTGAGCACTTTGTTTAGTTGTATGACTGATAACTAAAGCACACAATCAAAACTGCATCCCAGCTTTCAGAAAGCAACTCACCAAGCTGCAAAAAGCAGATTTAGTTTCTTTTGCAGATGGTCTATGAGTCTCATGTGGCATCATATTAAATTATATAGGCAGTCAGTCGCTTGTTCTGAAGCGATGCTCTGAGCCAGGAGTTGTGATGTGCTTGGACCATTCTGGTGGAAAACAGGCTCGAAAGTAAACCAGCTCCTCTGAAGAGCAGCAGCCCAGGGCCCTGCCAGGGGCTTCCAACGCCTCGAGGACTGCAGTTCCCCCTGGGATGCACTATGAGGGTGGCCCAGCGACCCTACGATGGGCTGTGGAGCATTTTGCCCTAAAGGTAGGAGCCCAGACCGACTCATCTGGTTGTTTTGCTTTTCTGGTTATTGCTTTCTGACCCTGTATTTTTGGTTTGCAATATTTTGAAGATAAGAATGAGAGTTTATTTTCTTCTTACTCCCGTCAGACTTTGTTTTTCCTGGGTAAAAGAAAAAGAAAATACAGCAGTCTGTTAATATTTAATGTTATTCCACGAAAGTATTTCTGCAATATGAAACAGAATTAGCTGTTTCATCCTGTGATGTTTCATAAGATTATGTGTTTCTGTTAGCTTCAGTTTGGTACAAATGCAGTCTTTGGGTAACACTGGCTCCAGTGTGAAAATAGTGATTTTTATCAGCTGAATTTACACTCAGGGCAAGTTGTCATTTGTAGTCAAAAGCATGCTTGGGATAGCGATTTTCAAATGGACTATGTGTTATGCAGTCAGTAAGTTTTAATATTCATGCTTATTAAAATGAAAACTTCATGGTACTACGCACTTTCTAAGATGAACAGTAACACAAACTCACAACATCAAAGCTGAAGGCTGCAGATTATTTTGGGGAAACTCCAAATGTGTTAGTGCCATAGAGTCAAAGCCATTTGAGGTTATTTATGTTGATGATTGAGCTGCAGGTTTAGATATGCCCACCTGCAAAGTGGGACAGGAAATACAGCCACAGGTACCGTTGCTGTGATTGTTCCTCGATGAAATTGATACATTGGCAATGACAGCAACCCAGGAAATGCGTGTAACAGGTAGGAGTTCACCCAGGGATGTTTCCCTTGTCTGACAGCTCTTGACAGGTGCTAGCAAGTGCTGCTCTGAAATTCCCAGAGATCTCTTGGAAGAGACAGCGGCAGTGCATGTGCAGTTCAGAGCTGGGGCTTTACCCTTAGGATGCTGATCTTCACAGAAACACTGCAATCAGATGAACAGTTCAGTCAGGTGGTTTGTTTTAGACAGGGCATTTGGAAGTTGGAGCAGCTGTTTAATTTTATAAGGAAATAAGCAAAATTAGGAATGCACAGAAGGTACCAGGCAGGGCCATGAATGGCAAGCCACAGGGCTAGATGAAAATAATTACTATTGGTCTATATGGAAAAAAGGTGTTTTCTTTGCCATGGCAGGGGTTTGGAAAGCAAAACGTACAGGTATTCCTGTCTGCTCTGTCACGCTAATGTAACATTACAGATGAGCTTTTAAGGCTGTATTTTAAGTGCTAGTCTTCCATTTTACAAGTGTAATTTGTCTCCAGAAAGGAAACATGTAGATGTATTCCTTAAACTATAATTGTGGTTTTTCTATGCTGCAGAATGAGGATACTGTTGTTTTCTTCTGTTAAATTAATTAATTCTGATTAAGGGATTTGAAAACCTAGGCTGGAAAATGTTGATTTATTTCCTGTGCAAATTGAGAACAAATTCTGCTTTCCTAAGCCAAACACAATTTCTAGTTTGTGTTACCAAAGTCTTGTCTTGCATCATCATCTTACACTTTTGTGTAAATATGTTTTAGGAGGATAGCACAGCCACACTATTGATCACACCACACTGTGATTTATGCCAGCTGACCAAAGTCCTCCCCCTAGCCAGGGATTTCCACAGACAGCCCTGGTATATCCTTCTCATCCCTGAACTAGCTCTTAGTGCTGTATAGCTGGGAAAAGCACAGGGGCTCCACACATGAGTGTGCAGCTTGACAATGCAATGTGAGATAAAGAAGTTTCCCTTTTCTCAGGTCCTTGCTGCAGCAGTCAAAGCCTGAAGCTTTTCTGCTGTCAAATGCATGATAACCTCTAGGTTGGCCCAAAGAGCCCTGAAGGGCAGTTTAGTCTTCCGGATGCTCGAAGATACATTTTTTCCATTTTAAGGTTTCATTTGCAGCCTTTTACCAAATCCACCCCTTTTTCTTTCAGAATGTAGCTGGGTTTCTGTTGATCCAGCCAAAGCCACAGCCTGTTTTTGCCATGTTGAAGGCCTGTCTGTAGATCCCAATTCCCAAATTAGATCCTGATTCTGTCCTTGACTATAAACTCCAATTCCCTAGGACATATTGCAGAGACTTTAAGAAACCATCTGTGTGTTAGGCACAAATATTAAACATAGCAAGAAACTGAAAATCTTTAAAGTCAAGGGGAAAACCAGAATTAGATGTTGCAAGTCAATTCTGCTGCTGAATCTGAGAACCACGGTTACTGAGGCTTGACACAGAAGGTAGCAAAAAATGGACTGCAAATTACCAGTTATGCAAATAAGTACTATATCTCCATATTTGTATTCGTTATTATTTTAGTTTCTTCAGGTGAATCTTATCCCATCTTTCTTGTGTTTGCTGCTTCTCCAGCCTTGGTGTCACCCCCAAACTTCATCCTGGTTGATTTTGATAGTAAACAAAGATCTTGAAGCATGAGAAGCTTTCATAAGAGAGAGACAAAACATGGGTTTGGCTTTTTTGGTTTTTTTTTTCCTTCTGAGAGTAGAAATGCTTGGCCACTTACTAAAAATTTTTTAATCCTTTGTCACAGAGTCTTTCCTTGAATATGATGAGATGCTTATCTCAAAACACAAGTAGTTCTAGTAACTGCAGTTTGAAAATGGGGACAATGTGTGACCCATGAACCAGTTTGTAGTCTCTGAGAAGGAGCTTTAACTTTTCAGTAAAAGTGGTCTTTTTTCTGTTTCTTTCAAGAAAAAGCACTCATCTAGATTACTGAGTTGCAGTGGGTCTCTCTTAACTTTTTCTCCTTCAGAAATAATGCTTATATACACAAGGAGAAAAGAGCAAGAAATTCAGGAAATCCTCAGTTTGCTACTAGTGTGCCCTCACATTCCTGAGAAGTATTTTTGGGATTTCTCTTAGGAATAGCTAGAACTTGTTGAGCTGGGAAAGACTTCTTGGAACAGATCCTTGGTTTTGTCTTCTCTGCATGAGCACTTCTTGTTGATGTTGGAATAGCTGCTCTTAGCTGGTTGGTGATTCACAAAATGAGGCAAGTAAACCCTGTAAAATCTGCTTCTCCACTCCACAATGTTTGGAAAAAATTGTTGGAGCAAGCTGGTGAGCATGTAAGAAGAACAATTGCCTCCACTTGCACCAAGAAGTCTGTCTGCCTCTCTTCTGGGTATTACTACCTGCAGGTTTGTTGTAACTTGAGAAATATCAAAATGTCAGTGAGGAGGATACAAGTGCTTTCCCTTCTTCTCTGTATGGCCCCAAGTACTCTGTGTTATTCTGAGATCCCTCAGTAAATCAGTTCAGAGATCTCTCAGTATATATGTAAATTGGAAATCTTAGCTGTCAGAGGATTTGTTTCCAGCAAGTACTTTGCTGTCAAAGGATTTGTTTCAAGAAAGTATTCTGCATGTAGGGATACCACGTGCAGACCAGCTAACAACCTGCATGTTTCTGTTGCACAAACACCCTACCAAAGCATCTGAGGCTCTTTGGAGTTTGTTTTGGGATCAGATTCCACACAGCACATTTTGATAAGAACGTGGAATGGTCTCAACATTTCTCATATGCATGGTTTGTTCTTCAGTGGGAATAAGAACCAGCATCAATTGAACTCTTGTCTGTATTTGTTCCCAAAATTGCCTTTTGGGATTTTTCAGTAGGGTTTTAAACACTCCTGTAGGGTGACAGGATTTTCAAAATGTCTGCAGATACTGATTAAGTATTTTAAAAGATGTATTGAGAGGATGTGTAGAAGGAATGAATGGAATGACTGGCATCTGTGTTAGCTTGGCACTTCACTGCTTGTTACCTCTTAGAAATTAGAGGGAAATTCTGAGAAAGAACCTTCATCCCAAATGAAATGAGAAAGCATGGAAGGCTTAATGAAGCTGGCAAAAGAGAATCACATGTGCTCTTTTGAAAAAGGACTGAGTTTGCTTCCTGATTTGTTGTTTTTTACCTACCCAAACCAGACATCTGTCTGTCTGTGGAGGGTTTTTTCTCCCTGCCAATTGCAAAAAAAGAGAAAGGAACAGCAAACTAGTCACTGAGGTACTTGAGCATGGTTTTGGACTTCAGAGAAAGTTCAAGGCAAAAGGCATTTAATTTGTTTTGCATACATGAAAATCAAATCATAGCATTTCTCCCATCTTTTATTGTGAGCAGCATTACTCCTGTTCCTTTTGTGTGCATGCTATGTTTGGTTTAATGGAGAAATGAGAAAAGAAAATAGATTCTTTTTTGGAGACTGAGTACTAATGCAGAAACATTAAAGGCAGGCACATTGTTGTCAGCCAGTTTGCATATTTATTTACTTTTACAAATGGTTGGCTTGGAGTCAGCAGTTAATGGAATGAGAATGATGTTCCTGTACAGATCATTTCCTGAGAAACATTTTCAATTACAAACATATCTCTGCTTTTCTTCCCTCATTTGTTATGTCTTGGAGAATAAATGGGGAGTAGCATTTACAACTTAAGGTTTATGTTCTGAAGACAATTTTAACAATGATCCCCACATAAAAAGGCCCTTTTGTAGTTGCAGACATATGTTTATGATGTTTTGTGCTGTGAATATCAAATTTCTGGTGGACACTGTGTCACACTCTGCAAACTTGTAAACATCTATAAATCCATTGGATCATTTTAGTACCATGTGTAATGCAGATTTATTGTCTTTTGTGTGGATTTCTTTTGTTTCAGAGTTAAAGTTGAGCTGCCAGAATCCATGTTTAATGAATTATGTATTGCAGAAAATTAGGCAGTACTATTTTAGATTAATATTTTCTTTTCCCTTTGTGTACATATTGGATGCACATGCACAGGTATTAGAAATGAACATTTTGGATAGATGGCCCAGAAAGCAATTATGTAAGTTTGCTTCACTAAATGATATAATTCTATAGAAGCCTGAACTATGACTTTTTGAAAATGTTTTTGTTTTGTTTTTTTCCTCTCATTCTCTAGCTGTCTTAAGTAATTTTGGTCAGTTCTCTCATTTACCAGTACAAATCCAGAATTACCCCACTGGAATTATATCAGTTTATAGAACTGGAGTATGTGAGAGGGAACAGGAGTCATGCTGAGCCAGTGAGCTGGTATAAATCAGCACAAATCCACTGAGATCTGTGTGGATACAGTCATTTACACTCAAGTCTGCATTACAGGCTATCAAGGCAGTAGAAGAACTAAAGCCGCTGTTGTGCACGAATGGTTACAAAAGCAAATCATCGAGGTCATGGGTATTTACCAGAAATTTGCACCCAATAAAGGCAATGTGAAACCAAAACCTGATTCATCTAAATTTGGCTCAGCTATAATTGAGTGTTTGTCTTATACAAGAGCAGTAAAGACATTTCGTGCTGAAAATCAGCATTTTTCTAAACTGGCTGTAATTTCTGGCTACATATCTCAATGTATGTAGCATAGGCATGCATGTTTGAATGTGGGCATACATACAAATATCTGGGGTTATTCTGGCAATATGATGTCTGCAGCTAGCCTTCCAAATGGTGCTTGTTCCAGGAAAAATAGCTTAAGATAGAGACATGACACGTAAAGCTGCTGCCTACTGTAGCAGTTTAAAATATCAGGGAGATTTTGACTTTCTTATAGAAAGCTTAAACTCTTGGAGTCATGTGAATGTCAGCAAATCTCAGCTTCCACAAAAAAACCAGAAAACCAAAAAACAACCAAAACAAAATAAAACAAAAAAAAAACCCCAACCCAATGTATGTGAAACCTTAAAAATACTGAGGAGCTTGAATGGAAAACCCTTATGCTGGAGAAAGAAAGACAATTGAAGACCTGGAGAAATGTTATATACATGGATATGTCTGTAGGTGTATATGCATCTATCTAAACCTCCTGGATTTGAAAGATTGATGTTAGAAGCAGTGTGGCATTGTGCTGCTCCAAAATGATGGTTTGGTTCTAGTTAATTGCACAATCTCAGGATTCATCCATTCCTGTCGTAGCACTTCAGTAATTTTAATTTTGTAAGTACAGAACCAGTTACATGGGGAAGACATGGCTGCAGCACTCAGAGGAGAGGCTGTTTTACTCTGCATCTTTCTGTATTTGTTTCATGATTCTTCAGATGGATATAAAATAAATCTAAACCACAGAGAATGCACTGGGTGATGTGGCATTGCTGAGCTCAGTTAAATAATGAGATGTGTTTCATTCAAATCAGAATAACTCTAAGCCCTGAATACTAAATAGGGCAGCAAAAAGCCTTCAAGCACACAAAATAAATGGGTAAAAAACCCAAATGAAACTGTCTAATAAATACAATGTGGAGCAACAGGCTGCATGTACTGGAGGAATTAAGGCAATTTGAACCATATGGGCAGTGCTGCACTCTCAGATGTGCATCTCCAATGGCAGTTGGATGCACACATCACAGAGCAGGCTCTGGCTCGGAGCACACGCCTGGATTTGATAGCATAGGTTTATGACCTCGTAATCCTAGAGCATCTAAAACAGTAAGAATTCCATCCAGCTTAAAATAGCTGCTGTAGTTGCTGTTGATACAGGCTCGAGGGCTCCCCGGCTCTGGGGCCAAATTTGGTGCTGGCATGATGGGAGGAAGTCTGTTGACAGCTGATAGCAGTGGAGTTGCACTTGATTACATCATAAGAAATTTGGCACGTGGAGCTGAATCAGAAGTCTGAGCAGAAATGTCCATTCCTCATCCAGAGTTAAAACTGAGCCTTCCACATTGCCAATCCACAGAGATTTGTCTGGCCCAGATGTATCTGTTGCTTTTCAGGGTCTTACTTTAAAAGTGCATTCCCCCAGTTCCATTCAGCATGGTGACTGAAAAAAAAAACCCTGAAGGACTGGATTTTGCTGTCATGTCCAAAGGGATGAAGTCACTAATCTTCCCAATGCCAGCACGATGAGCATAAGCCCCATGGTAGCTGGTGAACTGGGCTGGATCTGGGTCACAGCGGAGGGTGAGAACACAGAGGGGGTCTCAGTGGCCAAGCCTGCCCTGTGTCCAGCACACAGCTCTGGGTGCTGTCCTTCACAGGAGCTGCCACAGCTCCCAGGGCACTGCTCTGGCTCCTGGCAGCCTGTGTGGTAGAGTACATCCCATCCCCTCCTCCCTTCCTGGAGCCTTACACTGTAAGGCTTGGAGTGCAGCTCTTACTGATGCTCAAAAGCCATTCCTCAAAGTAGTTCAAGAAACTAGATTATGTTAATTTCTGCTGTTGCAAAAATTGCCCCAATACTGTGTTCTTTCTTTTTATTAAAATACTAAGTTGCTGAAGTGATTTCCATGAAAATTAATTAAAACAAATTAATGAAAAGCAGCTGAAAAATGGACTCCTCTACTGGAACTGTGGTATGCAAACTCTTAACCTCAATCACATATTTGTGGTTGCTCTATAAACACCTAAATGTATAGCAGTGATTTGTCGTGGTATTTTTTTGATGGAAAGTCTTAGAAAGTAAGGCTATACTACATAATACATTTTCTCTCAGTTTACATACAGCTTGATATAATGCATGTGCCTACCTGCTCCATTTAGTAGTATTACTAATCTGCAGTTAAATCTCTGCTCTTCAGTATTGGGAAAGAAATGAAAAAGATGCTGTCAGGCTCAGGGTTTCTCCATCATGTTTTCTGCTTGTGGGGGACAGGAGGGTGAGAGGAGCCTTTATTATGGGACTAGTACCAGCCTGGGGCATGGGTTGTGCATTGCAGAAAGCAGAGGTGATGAGGAGCTGTCCTCTCTAAAATCTGGATCCATTTGGGATCTTTGGATCATCTGGAGGTGTGGTGGGTAGGTTCTGCAAATGGCTCTGGCAGGTGTGCAAAATGTCTGTGCTTACAGCTGTGTACAGAAAGCAGAGCTTAGCCCCTGCTGGACAGTAAATGTAACACTTGCATTCTAGAACACATCAATGTTTTAGTTCCCCATGTATATTTCTTCTTGTCTTGTTTGTATTTTATGTTCACTTTTTACACAAAGATGTGGCAGGGGTTTGTTTGCTTTCTCTTATTTTCTCTGGGAATATGATGAAGGTCATGTTATTAAAGGTAGAATGTTGTGCACATTAGAGCACAGGTATGGCAAGGTTCAGTGGGCCTTGTAAAGAATTCCTTACATAACCTTCAAGCTTGAAAGGTGCACTCAGTCTCCTCAGAGAATTGTCAGCAAGCTCTGCCAGTGGGCTGCTCCCTGGAGAGAGGAACCAAAAGCTTTCACTACTGTGCTTCACTTGGAAAATGAGCTGACTGCTTTCTCCAGTGTGTCTTACCCAAACAGAGCATCCAGCCCTTTGGGACAGGAGAGCTCAGTGGAGGCAGTTGGCTTGAGTAGATTTTATTTACTATGCTCCCCCTTGGGACTGATGTGAAAAAATCCCGCATTTTCTGCCTAGGAAGCTTTGTGTGTAGTCCTCCATGAGCTAAACATTTCAGAGCAGAAAGACCTCCACAGGGAAGTTTTCTACCCGCTGACATTTGCCCATAACCATTTTGAACCCA
This sequence comes from Hypocryptadius cinnamomeus, assembly GCA_013400635.1. NCBI lineage: Eukaryota > Metazoa > Chordata > Aves > Passeriformes > Zosteropidae > Hypocryptadius > Hypocryptadius cinnamomeus. The sequence goes on along the minus strand of VYZP01083852.1, from coordinate 8,317 downwards.
AAAAAAGAAAATAAAAATTGAAGAGGGTAATGAAACCAAGAAACCAACAGTGATTTTCTCTAAGGAGCGCTAGCAGTTTCAACAATTGCCATTACTTAATGTGCAAGCAGTTCCCGAGATTGTACATGCTGGACCGACTTCATCCTTGCTATAACTCCTCAGAACTCAGTGGAGTTACATGAGGGATTAATTTGTCCATAGTTTTCAGCCATCAGATTTAGAGAATATACAACAATCAAGGGAACTCTTATTGTCAGCATCAGTTTATGACTCTTTTAGAGCTGCTCATTTGTCTGTTACAGATACATAAGCAGGGTGAGTGTATGGAGTGAAGTTATGGGTTCAGTGTTGAAGGTAGTGGATTTTTCAGAGTTATTTTTGTACCATTAAAAGTAATAAACATTCTAGCAGCCATTACTGCTGTGAGTCTTACATAGATGCTTGAATACAGCTACACAAATCCTGGAAGCATGCACAGAAACATTTCATCTGGCAGACCACAAAACATTTCATGAAGCATAGAAAATATTTGTAAATTTCTAAGTCCTGTTATTGCACCAACTGACTGAGGATCACAGTGTTTATGTGAATTTAGCTATACTTATTGCACCAAGGAAGTAAAGCTGACTTATGAGGCAGCCATGAGGGCAGAGACAAAACAGAAGATCTTCAGAGTAGTTCTCTGTTTTCTTAGAAACCAAATTGTCTCTGTGATTTTCAGAATAAACTGGGGAAAGCATCAGCTGGTAAATCTGAATTGTTGGATGGCGAATCTTGCATCTGCACATAAGTCAGATATTTTAGTACATGTCAGAAGCTGTGGACAACTGCCTGAATCTTTAGGCCACGTGTAGGACTATTGGATTGAGTTATTTAAGTTTAAACTCTGACTGGAACAGATGAACTAACAACCAGTTCTGTTAAAGGTGTGTGCACTGGAAATTGAGTGGTCAAAGCAACATTACTTGCTGGTCATGGCTAAGACAGTGAGTCCCTTTCCTGGTTTGGTAAATCGGTTTTGCACTGATTTCTTGTTCACAAAGCAAGGTACAAACTCGTGTGATCCCCTGCTCAGTGCTGGGAGTTCTTGCACAGCACAGGATGGTGTGTTGGCCTGTTGGTATTTCTTGCCCTCTGTTAGGGAGGCATGTTTGGGCAGTGAAGGGGGGGGTTTGTCTTTGCAATCTGTTAAAGTTTGGGTCACCCAGAGGAATGAATGAAGTTGCTCTGGCCTGTACTAGGTACAGAACAAGTGACAGGCTTCGCTTTATACCACTTCTCTGGATCTTTCTGGTCTTTTCTTCTCAAGAACATTGATTTTTGCAGAATTTGAGGACTTTGGCTGATTAAGACCTTGTCCATATTTCCTGACAACATCTCCAAACTGTGGGGTCTTGGATTACTTCCCCGTTCCTATGCCCAAGTTCTTTTTCAACCTGTGTCAACTCCACACAAAGGCAACCCTTCTGAGGGTTCATCATCCTACACTGTGTCTTGCTGCTGTGATTTCTGCTGAGGAGAGGCCAAGAGCACAGGCCAGAAGCGGGGTGCAGCCTGCTCCAGCTGGACAGTGCAGAGCCATCAGCATCCTGGACAGCAGGATGTGCTGCAGCTGCACCACTGTCCAGAACAGTTCCTCAGCCTGGTGACTCCTGGGTGGGTGGGGACACAGCCACACCAGCTCTTCCCAAGGAGCTAAACTTGAAGCATCTCCAGAGCCACGGTGACATACTGAGAGCAATAACCATCTCCCTCAGCTGAAATGATTCATTAGTGTTAAAATGTCAGGACCATTAACATGCAAGTGAGCCTTTTAAAAATTTGAGGACAATGGGCCATGTCCTGGAAAAGATTTGAGGTAATTGTGTTGGTTCCAGCACCATTAGCCATGAAAAATGTACTCATACAAGTAAAGGTTTGTTGGCTGGGCCTCCCATTTTTGTTAGCTTTACTTTATTGCTGTAATTACACACAGTGGCTTATCTAATAGAGTCATGTTCTTATAAAGAAATTAAGACAATTAATGCTACTTTTAGTGAGAGTGAAGTAGTAAGTAAAATTAAATTGAAATTTGACCAAGCTTTTATTTTTTTGTTTCCTAGTGTCTGAATTACAGGAAGAAGGAATAAATGCCATTAACTTACCTCTCAGTCCCATTCCATTTGAACTAGACCCCGAGGACACTATGCTAGGTAATTCACAAAAATCTTACATCTCAACATGAAATCTTGATGTAAAATGAAGTGCTGTGCCTGGGATAGTTTCTAATGTTTTTATTTTGAATCTTCCAGAGGAAAATGAAGTCCGAACAATGGTGGATCCAAATTCAAGAAATGATCCAAAATTGCAAGAACTAATGAAGGTAATGAAAGCATGTAAACCCTGTCAGGAAAGTGGAACTATTTTTTAATGCCATCCCTGCCTCTTTCACTTGAACACTTGAAGGCACTAGTTAGTTGGAACCACATGGTGCGTGCATCCCAGTGAAATGGGGAGGTCATTTGTGGCAGTATCTTTCTCTATATGTGACACAGGGAGACTTAAAAATTTCTATTAAAATCCCGAGTCCAGAGTCTCAGTCCCATCCCACCCCCAATCAAAGATCGTGCTGATCTTCCCTTGTCTTAGTGATTTTTGGGGTTGGAACTTTAGCAGGATGCTTCATTAAAATCAGCTTCAGCACCTTTTGCTTCACAATAAGATGTTAAAATGCAAGGGAAATATTTCACTCCAGAAGGTACTGCATTAATCAGTGTTTGTCTAAAACCTTGTAGTGCATTGGCACAGCCACCTCAGGTAAGTCTTTCCTGAGTCTTTCCTGTTTGCTCCTGAAGGTATGTCAGGCTGTATTTTAAGCCACTGCAGCTTTGGTATTCTTTCTGCTAAGAAAAATGACATGTGGTTTAAATTGCAAATGAATAGTGTATAATACTGCCAAATTTGTGTTTCCCACATAGGTATTAATTGACTGGATTAATGATGTGTTGGTAGGAGAGAGGATTATTGTGAAAGACTTGGCTGAAGACCTGTATGATGGACAAGTATTGCAGAAATTATTTGGTAAGAAAAAATACACGTGCACAGTGTTGAGGCACTTTGTCAAGAAGTGGATCTCTTGTTCCTGCCCAGGAGCCTCAGTATCACCTTACACTTATGCCACTAAGTGATACAAAAATAGCATTGTGTTATGAGACCCCTGAGCAATGGGCTGTATGCACAGCCCTCGTGGCTGCAGTGCAATGTGTGGTGCTCTGCAGCTGATGAGAACAGCACAAAGCCTACCTGGGGTGCTGCAGAGGGAGGACTCTTGTCTTGGCAACAGTATTCACTCCAATTAAATTTATTACCTGCATATGGGCTGCACAAACTTCACCATGTTACAAGTGGAAAGTAAGTTTGGAGGCAAGGGCAGTCTCAGTACCATGGTGGATGTTTTTAATCTCTGCTCGTTCCATGCTATAGTTTCTTCATCACAAGGTTCCTCTGGAAAGTTGGAATTTCTTCCTGGTTTGATGTCTGCCTTTTAACATGACTGAGGTAATGGTGCCCAGTGGACTGCAATCTGAGCTTCAGCTGAGAAACAGATAGAGAAAAGAAACTGCTAATGCAGAGTTGGCATGTGCTTTTTACACTGTTGGCTTGAAAGCCATTTTGTTAGTTATTACAGCTCATAAAATCTCCAGTAAATTTCTTTCCAGTATCCTAAATGAATCTTGAAACATCATGTGAGCACTTCTAATAAAGACTTCACAGACTAGTCCCTTCTATGAATGGTTAAGCTGTTGAATACATTGTGATGGGCTGGATATGCCCAGACTGAGCAATTGGATTGTCATGGGCAGACCTCCAGTGACTTCACCCAAAATTCAAAAAATGTGTATCAGGTGCAGCCCAACTCTAAATATGCATACACTGATCTAGCATTTATTGATTTCAGAGGAATCTTTTCCATTACCCTTAATTCCTTGTGGATCAGGTCTCTGCTTGCTAAGTCTTCAGTCTTGTGGTGAGACTATGCACAAACTGATTTCTGAGGAGGTGGAAGAAACCTATGGAGATAGCAACTCTTAGGCAGGATTAGGAGGTTGCACTCTCTTAGGCAGGATTAGGAGTTAGCAGCTCTTAGGCAGGAGTAGGAGTTAGCAGTCTCTTAAGATGGTGGTTTAGGCTCACTCACTTTGGGAAGACACTCAGTTGGCTTTGATGGGAACAAGATCAGCCCTTACCAAATAAGATAAATCTTAACAAGATAGTCTTTTGTAGAAGTAGATTGATACGTGACCAAGCATTTTGTTTCTGGTGTTGTCACCAGGGAGCTGCTGTATTTTCTTTGCTTACTCTTGAAGGGTAAACAATAAACCATGTATGTGTATACATAGCAACTGTACTAATTGTAACAAACCAATTCATTTAAGTATTTTAAAATCTACTGCAAATTTTGAGTGCAGAAAATGGCTGTGGTTTCATGGAGAGAAATTGCCTGAGGTTTTAGTTGTTTTCATGAAAACTTGTTTGCCTTTCTTTGATGCATCCTCTGCCTCTATGAATAGGGAATCATGTAAGTTTTATCACTACTAGGCCAAGTAAAATTTTTATCTCCTGCATCTGAGGTAGAAGCTGGGAGGCTGAGACTGATGAAATAAAGTTGGTGTCTGTTTCCTAGGTTGGATGGTCTGCTGCACAAGGCACTTGCAGGCAGAATAACCTTCAAGCAGAAGCAATAGAAGTAATGGGCCTTATCTCCAAGTCTGGTGCTCCCTAAAGGGAGTTGCAGCAAATGTTTGTTAGCCAGTGGTGTGGCATAGAGCAATACTTGGCCTTCTCCTTGTCAGTGTGTAACTAAAGGCAAAATGTGAACTTATCTTTAGGAGCTCAGAAGTGTGGAGGGAAAGAGGCTCTGGAAAAAAACTTGGATACAAAATTAGGAAGTCTGATGTCTCCTGAATGTACCTCTGGGTGTATGGAATGTCTTTGTGTTCTTCATGGAGCTGACAATTTTTTTCCTTCATTCTTTCTTCTATCATTTTAGAGAAGCTTGAAAGTGAGAAGCTGAATGTTGCAGAAGTTACTCAGTCTGAAATTGCTCAGAAACAGAAGCTGCAGACAGTGCTTGAAAAGATCAATGAAACCCTTAAACTCCCTCCAAGAAGTATTAAGTGGAATGTTGACTGTAAGTTTTGTGTTTGCTACACTGTTCTCATTTGTTGACAGCTGGGAGGTCATAGGTTCCATCTGGGGTTCTGAAATATCCAGTGGTAAGGGAGGGCTGAAACCTGGGATTTATGGTAGGAACTGCTCTGAAGGGCACTTCCACATGTGCCACTCTGTCCTCTTTAGTGGTGCTCAGCCTTCAGTTTCAGTTAGATGTCTTCTCAGAGCTGTCCAAGTGTGCTGGCTTTGCTCTGAAGTCTGTGTGCATGCCAGCTTAAGTTTTGTATTGCTACATTGGTTTGTTGAAACAGGCAAGTACCTGCAGAAATGCAGTAGATGGACATAAGGAGGTTAGGTCCTAGAACTCTGTGAAATTTGCAATATAGATATGAATAATATTTCTGATCATTTTAGGCAAAGTCTGAATCATTAGTTTTGGTTACAAAACTCTAATCAAGACTAATTCTGTGCCCTTCCTGTTCTATCATATTAAGAATGAACATAGCAATATCCAATAGAAATGTCTTCAGTGGCCCAACACAAGACACTTCAGTGGATATGTATTGCAGAAAGCAGGTTATCAGTTTTAGACAATTAGGCCTCTTAATCTGTTTTAAGTTTGGTTTTCAGATCATTTCATGCTGGTGAATACCTTGACCAGTACATCACATTTTCCCTGTCTCCCATACCTGTCTTGTGCTGAGCAGTTTTGTATCCTGTTCCATTCACAACAAATTAGTTAGAAGGAGAAAAATCTCTCGAGGGAGGAAGAGTGAACATTTGGCCATTTGACTTTCCCCTTTCTCTGGTCCTGCTGAATTTTTTGTCCCCTTCTTTTTTCGACCTGCCCCAAGTTTTCTTTCCATTCTCTATTATACAGCTGGAGGCGGGGTGTTTGGAATGGCCTGACAACTTAACTCCTAGTTTTAATTTAATGTTTTACATGTGTTTTAGAGCTGGAGTAGAGGTAGAGAGTAGCAGCTGTGTCCAGCTGTAGCACACACTGGTGGCAGACAGACATCTTTGTAGTGTTCTGGTAAAGCACCTCATCCCTGACCATGGGCACTCCAGCAGCATTTGCCAGCAATGCCACATTTTATATGAATGTATATCTGCATGGCATAGCTGAGACTTGCACTATAAGATTATGAAGAAGGGTATTTTAGTGAATCTGATCATGTTTCAGCAGTGCAGTAAGGTAGGACTTAATGATTAGTTCAAGTATGAAAAACCTAAGTGCATGGCAATGTCAAAGATCTTTTAGGAATACCACTTTGGGAATGCAAAAACGAAATAGAAGAAGAAGAAGAAAGGCAATAATAAGGATTGGAAATTATCCACATGCATGGCAATGGTTTGATATTTGATCAAGGATTTCCTACAGTTTGGCTTTTGATGTCTTGTAAGTTGTGTTAGTGTTAACTACCCATATATGAAACCTGCTGCAAAAAAGCTTCAATAACAGAACTAGAACAACTTCATGAGGAATGTTTGAGTCATTGAGTTTAATAAGTTATTGCTTAAGGCTTGTGCCAAAGCAGGCTCATTTATCATCCTGCAGACATTGTGACACTTAAAAATGAATAAGTGCATGTTATGAGTACAAAAATATCTTTCTGATAGTCCATAAATCGTTATTGAAATAAAGGGAATAAAAGAGGCAAGGAGAATGCAGAGACAGCACTTAAACTGTTGTACATAAAATCTGGCTTTTGGATTAGCTTTAGATTTCCATCTCCATGAGCCTGTGGCATTCAGATGTTGCGAAGAGTAGTGCATTGGTGCTGACACATCTTGCAGGAGACCACTTACAGATGGGGTGCCTTAGCCCCCTGGCTCCAGGTGGCAAGAAGAAAAGAGTCCCATAATCCCTACATCCTAAGCAGAAGTAAAAATCTGTGCCCTAGTTACTTTGCAGTTTGTAACTTGTGCTTTTAATGTCTATTTCAGCTGTTCATGCTAAAAGTCTCGTAGCGATACTTCATCTTCTGGTGGCATTATCTCAGTATTTTCGAGCACCAATCCGACTCCCTGACCATGTGTCCATTCAGGTGGTTGTTGTGCAGGTAAGAGGGGCCTTAAACAGCTCTTGGTAGTGTTGTGAAGTTGACTGAGGGGTTTCTTGAGAAATGCATCTGGAGTGTCTGGCTGGGCAGGCACGCGTGTGTCTCTTTGGCTGACAGGGAGCACACGTGCATCTTCCCTGCTGTCTGTGCTTCCACCAGAAAAAGGCACCGGTGCTTTCCCAGATTGAGCTGTGGCTCACAATATCTTACTTTGACTGTGAAGTGGCCAGACTGTGACAGTAAAAATATATGAATTGTTACTGTTGGAATGTGTTTATCACCCAGAATGATCGCTAAAATTATTATTTTCCCCATTTTTTGATGCTCGTCTCACTTGTGTAGAGATTCAAATCATTCTTGGCACTGAATGATGAATTGTCACTGTTTATTACATTCACATTTATGTTAGGTGACTAACTTCTTTTTCAGCTCTGTGCATGCTAATTTAGTCTGATTACAGTGTTGGTTTTCTCAAAAGCATGCAAAAAAATCCCCATCAACTAAATCTTTTGTCAGTCTCCTTATTAGAGCATCATCCATTCAAATTCATGTTTTTCTGTTCATCATTTTTCTTTCAGCTGAACTTGTGCTTTCTCTATCTTATTTGTCCTCTTCCCATTTAATCTCCTTTTCTTTCTCTCAATTAACTTTGCCTTTATTTTTCACGCTGCAACTGTCTTTATTTATGTCTTTTAACTGATGTTACCCTGAAGTAATTGGGTGAAAGAGCTATTGCTCAAGGTTTGTGTGACTGAAAATCTGCAAGACAGATCTGAGAAAGTAAACATTCTCTCTTCTAGAATTCAAATAGGACAAGTTTTGTTACTTAGGGAAAAAGCTGAAGGAGAGTCTCTGGTAAATGTATCACCGATGTCTGGTGGTGACTCATTGACTCAGATTCTGCTTCATGGGTTTCTCTACAGATGATGAAGGAGAATCTCTGGGAATCTCCACTTACATAGCTAAGGCTTCAAAGGAACCTAGTTCCTTTGGCTATTATAAATGTATTATTTATATTGTTTTATCTCAAAGTTCCACCAAAACCAGCTTAAGAAATCTGGAGTACAGTGAGCAGGGCATCTTTATGATGAAAAACTAAA
>VYZP01083740.1:0-13238 GCA_013400635.1 Hypocryptadius cinnamomeus | reverse complement strand
AGTCTTCAATGGCAACCTCTCTTCCCACACCTCTTGATAGATAGCAGGATGGGGACTAGGGAGCAAAATCTCTCCCTCCCATGGTGAGTAAAGGTCTGGTTCATGACAGTCTGAGGAACCTGAGTGTGCTTGAGTCTGTGGGATCCTATGAGAGGCATCCCGGAGTCCTGAGGAAATTGGCTGATGTAGTTGCCATGACATTTAAAATATCGTCATTCTCCATGATATTTGAAAAGTCATGGTAGTCAGGTGAAGTCTCAGGTGACAGGAAAAAGGGGAACACTGTACCCATCTTTAAGAAGGGTAGAAAAGAAGAGCCTGGGAAGTACTGGCCTGTCAGTCTCACCTCTGTGTTTGGAGAGATCATGGAACAGATCCTTCTAGAAGGTGTGCTAAAGCACATGGAAAACAGGGAGGTGATTTGGGACAGCCAACACAACTTCACCAAGGGAAAGTCCTGCCTGACCAGCCCAGTGGCCTTCTATGATGGAGGGACTGCATCAGTGGACAAGGGAAGGGTTGCAGATGCCATTTATTTGGACTTCTGTAAAGCCTTTGACAGGGTCCCTCATAACATCCTTCTCTCTAAATTGGAGAGAGGGGGATTTGATGTGTGAACTGTTAGAGGGATATGAAAGTGGCTGGATAGTCACATCCAGAGGGTGGTGGTCATTGGCTCTGAGGGGTCAGTGGATGTCAGATTTGGATGTCTGTACTGACACCAGTCTTATTTAATATCTTCATTAATGGTATAGACAGGGGGATTGAGTGCACCCTCAGCATATCTGCAGATGGCACCAGGCTAAGTGGTGCTGCTGACACACCTGAAGGATGGGGTACCATCCAGAGGGACCTGGACAAGCTGGAGAAGTGGGCCCATGGAAATCTCACAAGGTTTAACAAGACCAAGTGTGAGGTGCTGCACCTGGGTCAGAGCAACCCCTGGTACCAACACAGGCTGGGATGAACAGATCAGAGCAGCCCTGCCGAGAAGGACTTGGGGGTGCTGGTGGGTGAGGATGGACAGATCACAAGAAGGGTGGAGGGGGCCTTTTACAGGAGCCTGTACTGACAGGACAAAGGCGAATGGATCCTAACTAGAAGAGAGTAGGTTTAGATAAGGCACAAGAAAAAAATTCTTTAATGTAAGTGTGGTGGGGCACTGGAACAGGCTGCCCAGAGAAGCTGTGGATGCCCCATCCCTGGCAGTGTTCAAGCCAGGCTGGATGGAGCTCTGAGCAGCCTTGTCTAGTGGAAGGTGTCACTGCCCATGGCAAAGGGACTGGAACTGGATGACCTTTAAGGTCCCTGTCAAACCAAACCATTCTATGAAAATGAGGTTTCACAACAGCCCTGTAGTAGGCTTATGTGAATGGAGAGGATGGCAAAGTGAATGGGGTTAATTAGGAAGGTAATTTTGCAGACAATTACATTATTTGTTTGAAACGCTGGATACACGCATTTAAGCTTATTTCAGTTGCCATAACAACCCGATACAAGCATCATATCATCTTTTATCACATTATCTTGGATATGATTACATTATTTTACAACTTTGGTTGCTAGGAGAACACAGTACCTTCCTGCATGCTCCAAACAATTCTCACTTTGCAGAGACATCAGCTTCTGGCAGCTGCCTCTGAGATAGCTTATAGAATCATTAGCGAGGCAAGAAACGGAGTTATACGTGTAGGCGTGGGTTGCACTGGGAAAACTCTCTGTGAGAGGATGGATGGAATTTTCTCCTGCCATGGGGCTGGCAGGGGAGGCTCTTTTTGAAGAGCTGGGAGCCAAGGAGGCACAAGTCTGGGGGGCAGCCTTGGAGGGAGCTTTGTTTGAGAGTTAGCTTAAGCTGATGAGCTGATGAGCTTCCTGCTCTTGTTTTATGAGTTTGTGTTATAGAGTACGAGTTGCATTTCGTGCTATCAGTTTCCTTTGATGAAAAGGCCGATAAGTGTGTAGTTATACCTCCCCAGTTGCTTCTGACATGACAGCAGAAGCCAACTCCCTACCAGCAATGCTTCTCTACCTCTGATATCTCTGGAGGTTTTGCAGATTCTGGAGTTTTCCACCTTATTAGGTCTGTGTGTGGGTGGTGGTTACAAGAGGTAATATGGAGGTCTGAAATTAATAAAAACATGAGAAGAACAGTGAAATATTTTTGAAATATGTTTAAAATCCAGGAGTGTTAGCAGCAGCATAACTTTTATTTTCTTGTCCCTTTTAGATTTATTTGTGATTACAGAAGCTCTCTGGGAAGACTTTGTTCTTAAACCACACTTAATAGCAAGAAAGGGAAGAAAATTAATTGAGGTTTTCTTTCCCCCTTCGATCTCCCTCCATCCTGTGCCTTAACTTGAGATTGCAATTAAAAGGAGACCCCAGCTACCCAAGAAATGAAACAGAAATTCACAGGGCAGCCTAAGTATCAGCCTCATCTTGTTTTCCTTTAGCCTTTTGCTTTGGGAGTTACAGCAGTTGGGCAATACAGGCAGCAGTGTGAAGACAGAGATTTGAGTAACAACACACATGTCTAATAAAGAAAACACAGAAACATCATGATCACTGGTCCTTGTGATGGCTGCACCTCCCAGAGGTGTGGAGGGGCAGAGATTATGGGCACAGACCTGCAGGAAGAAGGGTTTGATCTCCCAGGCCACGGTGTGCTTGACAAAGCTGCCAAACTAACGAGTCTCAGCAGCAGGGGACCCTCCTCCCTCTGCACAGAAATGTCAGGCTTTGGCACCTGCAGGGTACTTTGCTGCTTTGGAATGAGAGCACAGCTCTCCAAAGTGTCACCAATGACCCAGTCCCCAATTAACAGCAGGGCTTTGTGGGTTTCTGACACTATTCTTAAAGCTCCTGTGGGCTGCTGCAGCCTACAAGCCAAGGATCATTTCTGCTTTGCAACACTCAAAAGAGAAGAAGGGGAAAAAGCTGGGAAGGGAAAGCTATGGTTTCATTATTCCATGCTAGCAGGATAACAGAATACATTTCCTTTATTACTAAAATGTGTCATTTGAGAAAAGATCCTGCTGTCTGATCAAGATCTCCATTAGTTATTTTTGCATGTGCATGCACAAATCCAGCAGCTAAGCCTAGAGCACTGCTGTATATTGGAGACCAGAAAATGCTGCAGGGTGTTCCTAAAGAATAACAATTTGGAGGTTGTGGGTGGTTTGTGGGTGTAATCAAAAAGGCTGCATACTGAGGCATCTGAATTAGGCTTCTCTTTAGACTGCTTACAGCCTCTATCAAGATTGTTCAGAACCTCATTCTGCCACTCTTACCCTCACCTAGTAGAATTTTCTCCTGTGAGCAATTTTATTGGCGTACCACCCATTGTATGAAGGGGCCTAACACAGAAGCTGAGCTCCAGGGTGGCTGAACACAAGTGGAAAAACACTGAGCTTTACCATACATACCTCTGCTCCCCATATTTTAGCAACTGCTGAGAGCTGAGATCAGCTGGTGAGCAAACCGTGGTGCACTGGTGGCACAACGTGTGTGTCACCCCTCCATGATCAGCATCCTGGAGGCTGCAAGGCCACCACAGTCAGCATCAATGGAGGTTGGAAACCATGCAGTTGCTTTCTGCTCTCCTGGCTTGTGTTACCCCCTACCCAGCATGAGCATGTGGCTCAATGTCCTGCTGCCCCAGCAGGCTTCCCCCCACTCCCATCCATGGTGATCTGCCACAGCCACCACCATTTCAGGATCCTCGACAGCTCTTTTCTTCCTGGCTGATTTTTTGTTTTTGTTGTTTTACATTGGGTGTTTTCTTGGTTGTATTGGAGAGATCATTTTTCAGAAGTCCCCTCATCTTCCCCCTGAGGATCCTCGTTCTTGCTTGTCTGGAAGGGACCCAGCGGAACGTCACCTGAGTATCTTGCACCTCGGGGAGCCTCGTGCCCTGTGGGCAGTCAGCCCACAGCACAGGCAGCTGACTCCAGCCTTGCCTAATCTGGTTGATCAGTTATTGTGGAGGTAAAAAGGCCCAGTCTTTGGTGTCTCTGCAGCTGAAGTTTCTCCTGGCCCTTACCTGCACTAACATCACGCTGTCTGTCCTGCGCACTCCCACTGCGCCTCAGCGCCGGAGCAGCACGTGAGCCAGCTCAGCCCAAGCGTGGGTGCAAGGGCACGTCTGGCAAGTTCCCCCGGACATTTACAGCCCTGATTTTGCTAATGGAAAGTTAATCATTGGTTTGAAACTGTGCAAAAACGTTAAGGGAAAAAATCACAAGGTCGCAGGAAGAACTCCAATGCGTTTCCTAGTATGTCCCTTTCATTTGCCTCCACGGATCGCAGTTCTAAATACCTTGGGGAGAAATGTGTCTGAGCATTTCAACACCTGGCAAATATTAACTACCTCAGAGCATGCTCAGACAAGCGAGTTTGGGGGATGCTGATGTCTTTGGAAATAGTCACTTTCAAATTCTGCCCTTCATTTCAGTATTTTTTTGAACAACCACCACAGGACAAAGTAAAGCCACAAAAGTGCTCACAATATTCAAAGATCCTTCAGTGCTTAACAAATATTACTTCATTAAACTTTTTGATTAAAAAAAAGGTAATTTCCAAGGTAATTATGGTATTGTTATCTCTTCCTGCTTTTAGAAATAGAGAAATTATGTATTCTCAGAGAGTAATGCAGAGTGAAACTCAGTAAAACTTGCTTGTGATGCCCTGATAGTTCTTTGCAGATCCTCTCACTGCTACCCAGCACTCCTGACCTGTGGTGCAGAGGAGCCCACCTGTGTCCTCTAGCTAAGAAACGTAAAGACCCTGCTAGATGAGCTTTTTTTTTTTGTAGAAAAGGGGCTGGGGGGAGAGGGAGGAAGTTTGTGTTCAATAATGCTGAACAATATTCTTTCTGAAATCTACTTTTCCTGCTTAGAAGTGGTATTGATTTGACTGCCCATTGGAAGCAAACAGTAACATGAGCAGCAACCCACGTATGAGGAAGTTGAACAGGTAGGATTTCTTCTAGGTATGCTCTTTCTTATTTCCTAACATTCATTGCTGTCCTTCTCAGGGAATAGTGGATAGTGGGCTGGATGGACTTCATGTATCAATTTTAGTGACCTATTTGGTCAAAGGAAATAGGAAAACAAATCTGCAAAGTCTTGAAATCTCCTTCTTGGTAGACCAGGGGGACTAGCCCTGTGAACCACACCTGATAATGTATTTCTCCATCAATAAAAAGCAAAGTCTCTTTGCAGCCTCTTTTTTTTTCTGTGCAATGTCTTCCAAAACAGGAGTGATATACAGCTGGTTAAAAATGCATGTGGCAGAAAGAAAAATAAAATTCTGCTGTTTATGCAGAACAAGCAAGCGGGGAATGTGGAAGTGCTTACATGCCTGTTGGTAATTTTTTTGTGAGGTCAGGGTGTTTTTTGGATGTTTTTTAGGGAATATAGTCTGGCCACCCACAGAGAACAAACTTGAGCCCTGGCGGACGGGCGTGTTTGCCTGGCAGCGGTGCAGCTGTGCTCTAAGGAGCAGCATCCCATAGAAATATAGCCCACAAAGCAAAACAGGCTGGCCTTTTTCCTTCCTCAGACTTGAACCACTTAAACAAGTTGGGGTGGGGAGAAACTATGGAAAGAAGAAAGTGCACCTGAGACAGGGTATTGCACACCTGGATCCACAGGTTGGCAAACATCCCAGACTCCGGCTCTGCTCCTGCCCACAGGAGTTTTGTAGTCATGTCCCTACCCACAGCTCTCCTGGGTACATGTCCAGTGAGATGTTTGTCAGGGAAATAGCACAGCTGTGGTGGCCTTGACAGCTCTCCCTCCCTCAAGCAACCAGTTTTTCCTCTGCAGCAACGGGCATGGTGGAAGAGTGGCTTCAGTATGTTTGCATTTTAGCTCTCTTGCTTTACTGATTTAGTATAAATTACCATGATTTCTAGCAAACCTGGATGCTTATAAAGTTAATGAGGCAAGAGAAGAGCACTATAGATAAATGCCAGGGAGCAACCTGTACTTCTGTCTTTTATGGTTGTATTTTTCACTGTGTTCTGAAAGCTCCCATTGAGGTACAAACTTCTCCACGCTGTAAAAATTTTAAGACCCTAATAAAAATAAGATTGAATACAATGGCCAAGAACTAGACACTTAAACAACACTTAAATACACTGAAACCAGGCACCAACTCACAAAAAACCAGCAATTATCCTCCTGGTACTGCTGTGCTTCTTTCTTTCTGGTGAGTCACAGAAGGTGGCATGAGAGCAATCATCTTACTCTTTGCAGGCCTCCTAGACAGAAGGGGGGATTGACTGATTGATTGTTTCAAATAAACAATTAATGGGAAGCTTGTCCCTGAGAAGGCTTTATTTGCTGCTGAGCATCAGCCACTCTCACTGCTCTAGTGGATGGTGACTGTCCCAGGGCATGGTGAAGTGGTTGGGGGTGGGCAACAAGCTACTGCCTGTGTCCTGAGGCAATGAAAGAGGAGCCAGCTGCAATTTAGAAACTGTATTAACTTGGGTCCCAGCCCCATGCAGTACCTGGTTTGCTGTTTTTCAGTACCATGACCAGCTTCCTTAGGTGGTCAGAGGGTTTGTGCCTTAGTGCTCTGGACATCTCCACAAGTTCTCCTGGAGAACTTCAGTGTCTTTGTGTGACTCCTCGTCCCTGTTGTTCAGGCACTGATGTAGGCAGGTGTCTACAGTCCCCCCTTCCTGTACAGCACAGGGGTAAGTACCTGCTGGTTCATCCCCTTTGGTAGCAGCCCCCTCCTGCAAGGGAGCAGGCTGACCAGCACTGACTGCATAACCTACCCTCTCCATAGGTCACAAGCTGGTTTTTCAAGGGAGCTTTTGTCTTAGACCCAAACAGTAAATCAGTAGATTTCCCCTCATCTGTATAAGCAGCACAAAGTCACAATCATGGGTCCAGTAGTAATTTCTCTGATTGACACATGACAAAATCTAAGTGGAACAAATACATGACACCATCTCATACAAAGTCCCTAAGAAGTAGGCAGCCCAGATATGCTGGCCCTGGGTGTGACCAGCCAAAAGGTACCTCACCCTGGGAAAATATTTCCTGGTTTATAACTTTATCTCATTTTTTTTTCCCAGCTGCTGTGGTGCTGGCTGAAGCTGCTGGCCCCCACATCATGTGACTGCCACCTCCAACATGACAGTGTGGGGATTAGGTAGGTCCTCTCAAACCTCTTTCCGTCCAAAGGAAGTGAGAAAAGAGATGCAGCTGATTGTAACTGAGATATGGTAAGAGGCTGCTGATCTGAGAGGGCTGCAGCATCTGGCAGAGATCAGTGAGGAGCACAGCTCTTGTAGGAGAGGTCCCAAACCATGTGGATGCCTGAGGTAAAACTCTGGTGGTTTTGGGACTGTAATTTTCAGCCAAGAAATGTGCTTCACCCTAGGCAGTCCTTCATTCTTTTCTTCAGTGTTGGCAAAACAACCTCTTGGACCAAGTAAGGCTTGGGTCTAAAGAAACTTGGTTTGGACAAACCATAGCTGTTATTTCATTATGTCCTCTTGGTGTGACTTTCCAGAGATTTGTGCCTTTTGTTTTATGGTAGAGTGTCGATGTTGCTGTGCAGTTGGTGTATGTACCTCTGAATTTAATTTGTTCTCATCTCATAACTGCATCCCAGAGGAAATGGTAAGTGCACTGTAGACAAACACAAGAGTACAGTTGCTCTTCCAGATCTGTCATATGTTCTGCCAAGAAGAGGCCTCTGTGGATGCTCAGTTGCTCCCAGAGCCTAAACTGTCCCTCTCATCTGATCACAGTTCCCAGTCCTTCTGCTTGAAGACCCTGGGCTGTATTTCTGGCCCATGCCAGACAGGTGCTTTAGATTAAGACTAGATAGTTACACTCCACAGGTGTATGAGCTGCTTAAATAGTGTCAGAGTTTGTTACAGACTTTTTGCTAAGACCTGAGTTGATGCCTGGATTCAGTCAGAAGGTGTTTGCCAGTGTGGGTGGTGGTCCTTGATTCAGGGCCCTTGGATTTAGGTAATGTCTGGAGATGTTAATCTCTTCTAGCACATCTGTGTCCAGGTATCCATCTGAAGCAGAGAACAATTAATTGCTCAGCTAGGGAGGCATTAATTGCTGTGTTGTTACAGCTACAGCTGGTTAGTTGAGGCTGTAAACAAACTGTGCCACAGCACCTTCCACCCCCAAGATGGTTCCTGGTGTCCGTGTGGATTGCTGCAGCACAGAAACCTTTGCCATGGCAGATCCACTGAAAGTACAGGTAGGATGGAAGGGGAGTGAGTGCCCCTCCAGGCTGGACTGGCTTTGGCAAGAGGTGTTCAGACAGCCAGGAGGGGGGTGAGCTGCAGGGGTGCCTGCTGAGCCTCTGTACCACAGTCTAGAGGACATATCTCATGTGCTGTTCTTTTTAGTGTTGTGTTTTAAAAATGCTTCAGGTACTGAGCTCTGGGGGCCTCCGTGCTGTTGGAAAGTTGTGCTCTCTTGTGGAGGCATCAGATTTGCTTCGGGGGGACAGCAGCACACAGGGCTTGCTGCTTGTTCAGCCTCACTGCCCCAGCCACCCTCTGGCTGCAAAATAACCTGCAAGTGCTGCCTCTGGCATGTTCCCTTTCCCCTCTGCTGTGTCACAGTGCAGAGCTGTAGCAAGCAGTGTGTATCTGAAGTGCTCACTTCGTCCTAATGGTGTCTTAATCTTGAGCAGGAGGGGAGCAGGGGTGATGTGTATGAGCAGCAGACAGCTCTGTCCTCAATACCTCAAGGTATTCTAAATTAATGCTGATAAAGCTGGCAGCCTATGTTAATCCTCAAGTAAATGCATGAAAACTGATTAATAAAACAAAGCTTCAAGCTCCAGCAGCTCCTGCATTCAGGTCACCAACCCTATTTTAAGAAACAGGCTTCTGTGCTTGTCCATGGCTCCCATTCCTAGGATGGGAAGGCAGAAGTGACAGCTAGGGCCACATGCGGGTGTCTGGTGTGGCATGGCTTCACCCAGGTGGTTCTTCCCTGGATAGAAAAGAATTGCCATTACATATTCTTTTTTACTAAATCCTTCTCCTAGTCATATGAAATGTTCCCTGATGTTTTGAACTAATGTTCTCATTATTTAATAGTGACAAAAGAATATATTTTGTTTCCAGGAGAGCAAAAGCCTTATTTTCTAACTGTGTTTATCTCACTTGGAAGTTTATTCTGAATGCAATGCTATTAAGACTGCATAAATTTAAGCCAGGAGTGGTTTATGACATGCTTAAAGTGTATCTCTAATTTGTTTATAATGGTGAATTGGGCAGGAGGTAAAATGCATATTACTTCTTCTGGACACAGTCTGAGGGCTTAGCTATATCCAATTCAGCCAAAGCTAATGAAATATTTCAGTTCAAGAAGGCTCTGACTTAAGGAACTGCTCTCAGTGGGGGTGACAATGGGAATGTTTCCATTAATGCTTTCAGGGTGTTGGATTTGAGGAGCAGGGGCAGCAGCATCTTGCTGCTGCCACCATGGTCTCTTGCCTGCAGAACAGCCAGGAGATAATAAATAGCTGTAGGTTTGCTGTATTTCAAGGCCAGCACATTTGTCACATACCCCTTAAGAACTAACCTCACGGTTGACTGCTTTGCCGTGATTAAGCTGCAAAGAATTTAGAGATCCCACCAATCTCAGTGCTGGGATTTGCCTTTATCCTTAAAGAGGGCTGTTATTATTATCATGTTCTTTGGCAGGACAAATTTGGTCAGAAGAGTACAGATTGCCATCCCATCCCAAACAACCCAGGCTTGTAACCCATCACATGGACTCCCTCCATCTACCCTTTGGGTCTCACTCAGAGCCAAGTGGAGCTTGCCAGCAGGCATGACACAGGGGACTCTCCAAGGATTAAGCACAGAAATTTGCTGGCCAGAGCTTATATCAGCTGAAGGCTGAGCCTGTCTTCATGAGCTGTTGCCTCAGCAGAGATCCCTACTTTTATGAAATGTTCAAAGGCACACATTACTCCTGAGCATGGGAATTCACAGACATTTTCTGCAGCCTTTACAGGGAACTATAAGCTGCAATTTGGATTCTCTGCAAAGCCCTCTGAGTACCAAGCCTTGCACCAGTGGCTAATGTTTGCTCCTGCTGCAGGCTGAAGGGTACATTTGCAAGCAACAGGGGCACAGAAAGTATTCATCTCCTAGGCATTTTATAGATGCTGCTTAGCATCCCAGGTTCTGACTTCCAAGTGCATTCTTTCTTCAGTGCGACATTCGTGACAGAAAATTGGATTTCACTGAAGTATGAGGGGTTTGAAACACTCATTGCTCCTGTCTCACTTGAAAAACAGCTCTCTCTCAGCCCCTAATGTATTAATATCCTTCCCCTGTAATTTCCCTCAAGTTCAGCTGCAATAGGAATGAAATTCAGTGGAAGTTGCAAGATCTTGTTTGGCAAGAGATGCTCCATGATGATTTGTTGCCAAGTTGCATTTAATCAGCATTTTTCAGAGACTCACAGACTGGTTTTTTGCCCCAACCTTCTTTCACTAAAGTAAAATTAAGTTAATTCCAGGACTGGATGAGCCTTCTGTGTTTTCTTAGTCTAGTTTTGACACTGAAGTCTAAATTAAAATAAAGCTGTACTGGTCCTGAGCTTGAACCAAGGAAATTGAGAGGCCTTAGAGGCCTCTGCAAGGGAGAGAGCACATCTTCATCCGATGCAGCATAGAGTTCATCCCTCATTCTCCCTAGAGATTTCACTCTGTGCTGCTTTTCATGGGGACCAGCATGCAGTCCCTTGAGGAAGCTGTGGTGCAACTCGCATTGCTCTGTTAGAAGTAAAATCTAAATTAAGATGGTGGAGGTGGTGGGTTTCTAGCCGAGGAGAGGAACAAAAAGACTTGCCTCCAAGAGGAACATTACCAGCCGGGCTCTGTAGAAGGATTTTAGGACTTGCTAGACATTTCTTTTTTAAACCTAAAAAATCTGAAAAGCAAATTAATAGGCTCTTTGAGTCATTCTGTGAAACCCATAAAAAGCTGTGAAATTTCACTCAACTGCTAAACTTCTGTGTAGATTATTTGGGCTATTTTTCCCCCATAGAGAGGGGAAAAGCAAGAGCAGGAAGTTACCAACTGGGAGGGACTAATGCCAAAAGAGACCCTATGCCAGAATTGAATTTCATTCCTCTCCATCATTTCAGTGGAAAACCCATGAATAGATTTAGTCCCAGAAGGCTTAAGTGGAGGACCATATGTGAGACAGCAGTTTTGCACTGGACAGCTATGTGAAATGGTGAAAGTTGTCTTACAATGCTGTCCCTTGGCAGGGGGGTATTATGACAAGGACATGTGTGTGTGACAAGGCATACGTGTGTGCTGCATCCTCTGGAAAAATCGGGGCAGTGAACAAAAGGTGCTTTGTGTAAAGGACAATGAGTGTGGGTTGTCTCTGTTTTATGCTACTTCAGATGAAATCACCACTGTATCATTTTGGCTTTTTTATCAGACCAAAATTTTGAGCACTGTATGCCATCAACCATTTTACTCACATGCCAAAACTTTTGCTAGAATGAGAAATAACGAGACATAGTACTGCATCCTGGTGAAAGATGTCCTTTTGTCTTTTTGGGATACTGGAGCACAAACAGGGACTAGCCCCTTCCTCTGATGCTTCCTTATGGCCTCTCTGCATCCATGCCCTTCTTTTCTTTCAGGAAATCCAGCTTATCTGAGTGTCAGTCAAGCATCTGCAGGTAGAACTCTCACAGCTGACAAGCTTCCCCCACTTAGTAATTTTTTTCCCTTTTCTTAGGCCCTTCCACATTCAATTCACTGCAGGGCCAAAGAAACCTCATGTTCTTCAGAAATGCATGGTGTGTTTTTTTATGGTCTGGCATTGACAGAAAGCCTGTGCTCTTCAAAACCTCCTGAGGGGCCTGGATGCTATTGCATGGGAGATCTGTATTACTCAGGCTCCAAAACATCCCAACCCCAGATCTCTGCATTTTTTTGAGGAAATGCAACTGTCTTCAGAAAGGAAAGAATTTTCTTCTACTGTAGGACAAAGTAATATCTTGTGTGCTCAGAGCAAATTTCTCCTCTCAGATCAGCATGACAGATTGTATGTCGGGTTGGGAGCAGCTCAGACATATTGGGAACGGGATGGGAGCTGTTTTCCATGCACTGCGCCTGTAACCCTACAAGGCTGGTGTTAGCATGGCAAGCCAGTAGTCATCCCCTTGAAGTTTAAGCTGAATAAGAATTCAGCAGCTCTAATCATTATTTGAAATTCTTGGACTGGCAAGAATATTCTGATATTTCAACCTCCAGGCCCCCAAGTTCAATCCCCTAGGATTTCTGATACTCGTTATGTCCTTTACTGTGGGAACACAGCAAATAGACAAAGCCAGGCATTCTGCTGTGACAAGGTCACAGCAATCCAAGGTGAAACAAGATCTGTTCCATGCCTTTACATAAGTAAAATTCAAATTTAGGTTTAAAAAAATAGCAAGGATTGGAGAATCCTCTGTTCTTTTTCTCTCTCTTGCTCTTCCCGTTGCACTCATTATTCTGCTTTCCTGCATGACATCTGTAGGAGTCCAGCTACTATCCCAGGGGCACAGCAAATCTTTCCTGTCATGATACAGAAACACAGTATTGGGGGATTCTTTAAGCCAGATGGAACTGGTTCAGTTTTAAATAAGTCTGAGGAATAATGCTGCTCAGTTAACATAGAAAAATTTTTGTCCTTTGCTATCAGTATCTTTGTCCCTTTCCATATATCATTATAGCATTTCTGTGCTGTATGTAAAGGCTCACCCTTACACATAGAAAAAACATCCTTCAGGTCAAAAAATCTATTGTATTCCACTTGTGTCCTTCAGCTTACTCTAATAAGAAGTAGGAAATTCATTAACACTACACCCTGTGGTGTTTGAGCAGTCAGTACGAAATGCCACCTGAGCATAGGTAATGGGGCCCAGTTCACTGACAGCCACAGTGGTGGCTGCTGAGAACTTGAGGTTGGAGGATGCTTTCCCCCAACACTGAGTCCTGCTGGAGGTCCCCTCGTGCTGCACAGGGGTCAGAAAGGAGAAGGGTTTCTATATTTAGTAGAATAGGAACCTGCAGTTCAGGGCTTGTGCTTTCTGCCCAATGTTTTACCAGAACTTGTAGCAGATTCCCCTTCAGCACCTTCTGTTTCTCTGCCCCTACTGTGCCCCTCTCCCAGGGGTGGGGAAAGAAAATGTTCTGACATTTCAGACACTGAAAACACA